>JARHVA010000004.1:6842500-6947500 GCA_037957365.1 Torreya grandis
TTTTTAAATAAAAATCATAAAATATCAAAGCTTTGAAAAATGAAATATTGAACATAAATGCCTAAGTGTTAGAAAAAAAATTATTTAGTGTGGAAAAAATTGAATTTCTTTAAAACAAACTCATAAGAAGCATATACATTTTTTAAAAAGATTTTGAATTGTTTTGATGTTATTTGACTTTGTGTCAAATTAAGAATGACATAAAATTAGATTTAAATCATAATTTAAAACCTTTATATATATATATATATATATATATATATATATATATATATATATATATATATATATATATAATTAAATCCTTAAAAAATCATGTGTCAATAATTCAAAGCTTTTGATTTGATTTAATCTAAATAAAAATTGAATAAAGTTATGAATTACAACATGGATTTGGATTAAAAGGTAAACTTAGTGAAAACAAATACCAAATTTCAAGCCTTAAAAAAATAAAGCATTAAGATCATGCATCAAACAACTAGCATTGATTAAAGAGAGAAATGAATACACAATAGTAAAAACTTAATGTTAGATGTTAAGGATCTTTACAAAAAAGGTGCTACCATTGCACCACATGACATTCAAAAAAATCATTCCATCATGAATAAGATAGTAAAAATATGGTGGGCCTACAAAAAAAGTCCATTAGAGACTAAAAAACCTAAATATAGCATGAAAGTTCTACCTACCAAGGTTAGAGAAAAATTGTTAAAAAGAAACTATAGTTTGTTACATTTAATACTACAAATCCAAAATAATAATAAGATACACATTCAAAAATATATAAGGACTGTGTAAAAGCCAATTCAAAAAACTTGATTACCTTTAGTCAAATATTCTCAAAGTGATGCATATAAATATAGGTAGAGAAAACTAAACAAAGAAAACATTATTCAAGAAGGTAAGAAATTAAAGTACAACATTTTAATGTCATATAAAAAGAAAACTATCGAAACAAGTAAAGCACCATGCCAAAAGGGAAAAATTTAAAAAAAAGACAAGCAGAGTAATTAAATTGACACGAAGCACTCATAATTATAGATTTATCTTAAACAAAAATATATGACCCCAAAATGAAAGTGCCTAGCTCAAGAGAGAATTAGAAAAGAGATGGAAAATTCCAATGTTTTTCTAGAAAAAATAGTATTAGTATGAAACTAGAGCTACACCTCAAAACCTGTAAAATATTTTAAGAATCGACATGAGACAACCATGGTTGTGATACCGTGAAAGAATATTTGTCAAGAATCAAATTAAAGTATGTTCAAAACAAATAATGGAACAATATTACCTTACCAAAGTGAGCAAACCACAAAGTTGAGGCAAATGTGAAAAGTGAAAAAACTAAACATAATAGAGAAAAACCCCACATTAGTATTAAAAGCTTGAAATAAGAATCTCTAATTAGAATATCGTGAAGGAGTTAGGAGAAGAATGACCTTATATGAAGAGAGAAATAAGAATGCCAAGGTAAAACTAGATATAAAAAAAAGTGTTGTGAGAGTAGCAAGTGTTGAATAAGGGGAGAGGAAAGCTCTTTATAAAGAGCTAAGAGATAAAAGAAGTTATAAGTGTAATCTACAACATGTGTGCCACATGTCCATAATCTTCTTATAAGTGGGGAGGATGTGTGTGTCCTATGGTAGGAGAGGAGTTAAATGCAAGTAATTCTAAATCTAACAAGTGGACTAAAAAGGCAAGTAACACCTCAAAAGGCTATAATAAATTTCCTTTATAAATACAATAAATGCACATTCACATAAGACTTAGAAAAAGCTTAGAAACCTATAAGAAGGATCCAAATTAAGGTTGATTCTCTAAAAAATTTTATGTTAAATATTTTGAAGGGACATATATGTAGCTTGTGAATTTCCTCTTGTATTAAAATTTTATCTTGAGATTCTTTGAAAGACAGCTATATTTAGATACCATCTTACTTAGGTTGTGCTTGTATAAATCCTTTCTTAGTCATTGTGTAGTGTTGATGATTAAAAATGTTTCAATAAGTGAAACCTAATTTATTTTAAACTCTTATTTTAATAATCAATTGATGCTCTATTATCTTTCAACTACATGTATTCATGAACTTGATATAATTCTAAAATGATGTTGCTATTACTAATTAATTATAAATCCTTTTGGTTATTTCTCCTTAGGAAACCTTGTGCTAGATAAACCCCACAATTAGATGAAAATTATGGGTACACATTCAAAAAACTCTTTGAATAATTTGACTTGAAAAAATATAACACATATACTTGCTTTATGTGAAAACATAGATATATGGGTTATTTATTAGATGGTTTGAGATGTCGCTTGTAATTAGTTCCATCTTGCTTTGGATCTCAAAAATTATTAGATATTGTGTTGGTTGTATTGTTGATCCTTTTGATAGTACCTTCCGATAGTAATTTTCATAAGTGGTATAGGACACTTATTATTTATGTTATTACTTGTGTATTGTACATGGATCAAAAGACACTCTTTTGTCTAAATAGATTTTTTTAAACTTGGGTTATGGAAACCCATGAACTTTATCTTGGATAACCTAAATACTTTAGGTGGATTTGAATCATGATTTTAATTATTTTTAATATTTAAAAATATAGAATATAAATCATTTTAAATAGTGTTACATTCATATCGAATCATGAACAATTTTGGATGTTCAACTTGCATAGGGAATGTTAAGATTTTTACCAACTATTAAATCATTTTTTTGGAATGATGAGCCTTAATAAACTTGAATATTGATTTTGAATGTTTAAGCTTGTAAGGGACTTGGATACTCATTATAATGACAATGATATTAGATTATTAAGCCTTCATGAACTTCATATTTTGGAATTAGGATTTGGATTTGGGTATGATTCATATTTTTTTAGTTAATTAATAATTATAGTATCTATGGTGAAATAAATATCACTTTTAAGTGTAATTCATAATATTACACCTTGAAAACTATGTGTTTAGATATTTAAAATAGTTTTGGAAATTAATCACTTATTTTATTTCAAACATGTATTAAAAAGATAACCTTTTTTAGAATTTGAACCTATATGGGCAATTAACCATACATGGTATATGTATAACCTTCATTTTGGAATCATAATTTGGTTCGTAGGTGCTTAAAGTGATATCATCTTATGCACACACAAAAAAAAAGTGAGATGATTTGAGAGATTAAGAAATGTGTAATGAATATTGAGAACTTTGTACATAAAGATTAGGGTATTTTGTTGGTCACCAAGGACTACCTAATGGCTACAATTATCAAGCGTGCCTTAGTAATAGAGTTGGAATGCATTTAGGGGTCACACATTTTTTCCTCTATGTCATATTCATACATCTTAATATATATTAGGAATGCCATATCATTCCAATTCTATTTTATTATTATGTATTCAATTATCATAAGGAGCTACATGTTGTTTCAACATCTTATTTATCCATAAGAATTCTCTATTTCTCTATCATTTATGTACATATACTACCTTCATGTAAGGGTAGGGCCATTTCCAAGATTTTTAAGGTGTGAAGGGGATCCAAAATGATTCGATATTTGAGTAAAATCCTACCAATGATGCTCTCCCTCTTCCATTTCAGTTCATGATTTTCTTCTGCATCGATCTTTTGTAGGTGTGCAATACTTTAGTGAGTAGTATTCTTTATTCTAGTTATTATTATTCCTAATCATTGGGTGATACCCATAGGTTTGTAGTATTAGTAAATTTATATGATTAAATTAAAATAAGTGTATAAACAACTAAAAAATATTGTACATTTTGTTTATTGTACCAGAAAATGAGATTGGAAACATTTGGAAAATATGAATAATGATGATTTTTAATACTTGGATAAATGTTCCTTTTATATCTAAAAGGAAAGATGGTTTGTGTTTTGAGAAAAAATATTGTACATTTATACGTAGATCATATGAATAATTATTTTTATATCCCATAATATATTTTTAAAATTGAAATGAATATTATACTCTAATGTTTATTGAAATCATTAGTGGTGTTTACATTAGTGTAGTCTTTTATGACTTTTACTTAATTATATTTGGTTGGGAATTTAGGACTAAGGATCTATGTGGAAATGAGTCCTATTCTCATTTTGTGATTATTAGTGTTTGACTATTAAAAAAAAAATTCATGATTTTTTAATACCTAACCAATAAGTTCCTACATTTTGGTATTAGAGATTAGGTTTAACACTCATATCAAATTTAAATATTCACATTTATAAATTATATGTTATTGGTTTTTTATAGAAAATAAGCATGGTTTTGATAAGAGATAATAAGGATGGTATCCAAAAAGACAAGTAACTAATGAATAATATCAATTAGATCTTCGATATGGTAATCATTACTAAAGATAAAGTAGGTTCCATAGAACATCAGATTCATGAATTAACTTTAAAAGGCAATATGGGATGCCTAAGAAACACATAATCCCACACACACTTTTTGGAGATAATTAGGTTGGGGAAACGTAGGGATGGATTTGTGAACTAGGAATGTGAGTACTAAGCAATTGTGTAAGTCCTTATTCTCACTCTAATTCATAACCAGATTATTGAGTCTAGATGCAACAAGGTGGACTTGTCAATTCTAGTCTTATGGCCATAATCATGTATACCAAGTTTATCTAGAAGGAATGTTTAATTCCTTATTTATGTATACATTAGAAATGTCTTATTTATTAGTTCTTTTTCATTATCATATTTTTTTAGTGTTGCATGGAGTATATATAGTATTGACCTATATACATATTATCCTTTTTCATATTTGTAGCTATCATTTTCATGAAAGGTAGGGCCATTCTCAGTGGACAAGAATATGAAAAAATGAATTCAAAAATCTTTTTGATACTCTCCCTCTCCACTTATTATATAGTTAATTTTTATTTTAGTGATAATCTTCTATATTCTCAATGATCACAGTGAGAAAATATATTGATCATTTGTAAATGTTCTGAATAAAGACATTATCATAATTCTATATGTTGTTAGAACATTTAATGGCTACCTTAGCTCACCTTGGTATTAATTAAATAATGAATAATATATTATTAATTAATCTAAGATAAAAATCTTGCTTAAATAAATAATAATATTATAATTATTTAATTCTAACCATATTTTATTAAATGTGATTTCAGGATGGATAGACCCATTATTTCACAACGGCCACCTCCCCTCATGAATTTTATAAATAAGGTTTTATCCCTATTATAAATTCATTCAATCTTAAGGAATTACAAATATCTTGGGTGAACAAAAGAGTTTTGTGAAGGTTATTCTGTGAAGAAGTGAGAAGGAAGAAGTTTTGTATTGGGGTTAATGGTTTGTCAATTATTTAATATCACTCATGGGTTTTTTACCTTCTAGAGATTTTTCTATTCGAAAATCTCTGTGTCATTTGTCTCATATGTTTTTTCTATTCATTTACACTTCTAGATCTCATCTTGTGTATTGTTACATATATGTATACATGAATTCTTTCATGGAATTAGAGCCCGTGGAGTGTAAAAGCTTGGAAAAAAATTATATTGAATTAAATATCAATTTTTTATATATTAATTTATTTAAATAGTTTTATTGAAAGCTTAGGATGTCATTGGCTTGGTGTATGGCCCATGCCTGACGAAGAAATTCAAAAATTGTATTTTTCAATCATTTTCAGGCCCAGTTGTTGCTAAGGAGGTTAATAATTTTTTCAAACCCTAAGAAGCATTTCTCACGAATATGGATTTTTTTCTTTGTAGGGCACCATTATGCAACCTAGGAGCTTGGAAAAATTAGTTTCTCATCCAAAATTCAATTTTTAAGTTTCCTTCATCTTCACTAAGAAAAATTAAGAGGATTGACAAATTTTGGAGGTCTCTAAAAGCCTATTCAATTTTTTGTTATAATTTATTCATGTACAACAGCACCACTATGAAGCTACAGATATGTTTTTTAAGTTTATATAGTTTTGGAAAAGTATTTAAAAATAAACTATTTATTAATTTATTTTTTCCAAACCCTAGGTCCCACCTTGTAAAAAGAAAGAATTACTAAATAGTTAATTTTTTAATATTTTTCACTTATGTTATTTACATTCACATAATATATTTTTAAAAAATAAAATAAAAAGGGTCTAAATATAGATTAGTGCATGTATTGCTTTGAAAATCTTCCTAGAAGAGTTGGTAATTTATCTTTTTGTTAGAATTTACAACTAAGGAGGTCCCAAGTTTAAAACCCCCTAAATCAATCTTTTTTGACTTGGTCAAAACATTTTTTCAAATGTAGTTTAATTTTTAATTTTTTTGAGTTCTCGTGCCAACTTTTCTCACGTGTTAAACCCCTGACCTATCATTAAGTTATTCAAATTTTAAACTAGTGAATAAGTTTTTAACAAACATAGTCATGTAACCAATCAATTTCTATGTTTTAGCACATTCTAGATGCATTGGAGTGGTGCATTTTTTGTTTTTAAGCCTCCTCTTGGATGTTTTACACATTTTTTAATAATAGTGTTTAAGTGGTCTTTTGAGTGTGATTCTTTCAACACCTAGATTAGTGCAACTTTACTTCAATTGTTTGCATTGTTTGGCATCTAAATTATGTAATTAAGTATAGTTGCATGTGCAATTCACTTTATTTTTAAAATATTTCAAAAAATTTATTTAAAATAGTTTATTTTTAAGTATTTGTTTACTATCTTGTTTAAATGGAAGTTATGGCTTCACCTCATTTTTCCTTAAATAAATCTTAAATGCTTAATAAAAATAAGTATAATATATGAAAAAATCATGTTAAAGCTTAATTTATAGCTTAAAAGTTGTGAAATATTATCTTTGGGACTAAAAAATGTCTTTCTGGATAACATATGACCCTTGAGCTTACCAATGCATTTCAACAAAAATCACAAGAAGCTATGTCCGTTATCTTGTTGAGTCTTAAGGATGAATTTCTTCTCCACATTGGTAATTAGGATTCTCCTAGCGATACTTGGAAACTCTTTAAATCCATGCATGAGGGCACTCATCTCTCAAAGATTACTAATTTAATCCTTGAATTGCTAACTACATCTATGAAAGGTAATGAAAAAGTTACGAATTTTATTGCTAAAATTAAAAATAGTAAAGCTCAGTTAGATGGATGTAATTATGATTTGATTTAAGATCAATTATTTTATTTTATCATTCAGCTAAATATTCATGAAAAAATTAGAAATTTCATTTCAATTTTAAATTCTAAATATCAAACTAAGCAAGATATCCCTAATCTTACCATTTTTTCTTCTCTCCTAATTCAATAAGACCAAGTTATGATCAATTTTAATTATAAATAGAATGCCATTCAGGCACTTTTTACTTTAAATAATATTTTTGATAACACTAAAAACCAAAATTCTAACCCTAATTCTACTAAAGGTAAATATGAGAATAAAAAATATGGTAATAAGAATCATATATTTAAATTTAATAGAAATTATAATTTGTGTGATAAATTTGATAATAGAATGAAAATTTAATAGAAAAACAAATATATAATTAACAATCAAACTTATAAAACTAATAAAGATAAAAAAATCTAATCAAAACAAGCAAAAGAATCAAAACCCTAACCGGAATAACAATCAAGATTCAAATGTTATTATTTTATATGTTATTTTATTTAATTCAAATGCAAATGAGTGGATCTTAGATAGTGGTGCATCACATCATATGATATTCTTATATAATATTTTGTATGATTCTATATATATCTCTGAATGAATTTACTTAGGAGATAATTATTTTTTAAAAACAACTAAATAGGGAAAATCCATGTTTTCAAATGTTACTATAAATGATGTTTTCTATGTACCTAAGCTTAAAAATAATGTATTATCTTGTTCTCAACTTAAAAATGATAATTTCATTATAACATTACTTAAAGATAGTTGTTCCATTAAAAATCAATATGGTTCTTTGATTGTTGAAGGTGTTTAAAAGATGGTTTATATATCTTTTATCCTTCTGTATATTTTATTTTACTGCATAGTAAGAATGAATCTGAATTATAACAAAAAATATTAGGACATGTTAATTTTATAAGTTAACATAATATGTTTGCAAATAATTTTTTTGTTGGATATTACATGGTAAGGAATATACCAACCCCTTTCACAGGAATCATGATACAAACTCCTCACATCCTTTAGAATTGATTCATAATGATGTTTTAGGAGCTCTTGATGTTGTATAGCTTAATTTTTATTTGTATACCATTACTTTTATTGATGATTACACTAAAATGATCTAGTCTTGTTCATTAAAAATAAATCTGATGTGTTGTCTAAATTTAAAGAATTTAAAACTAGTGTTGAAAATGCATCTAATTTTTCTATCAAGAGATTAAGAACAGATAATGGTGGTGAATATGTTAGCAAAGAGTTTAATTATTTTTTTAATTAGTTACGATATTTAAAAGGAACTAACAACTCCTTATTACGCTCAGTAAAATGGAATTGATGAAAGAAAAAAATGCATCATCATAGAAATGGATAGAATAATGTTGTAATATGTGAATGGTTTTAAATTTTTATGAGCCGAAACCATGAATATTATTATGAATATTCTAAATAAAGTCTCTACTAAAGCTTTTCATCTTTCTACCCCTTTAAAAATATTGACTAAAAATAAACCTAATGTGGTTCATCTCAAGATATTTGGTAGTCCTACTTCTATCTTTATTCCTAAAGTTAAAAGAAAGAAGCTCAATCCCACTTCATATTCTTTCTCTTTTGTAAGTTATGGAGGTAAGAATTTTTTTAAAAAAGTGTATGACCCTTATAAACATCATATCATTGAGATTAAGAATGTTCTTATTCTTGAAAAATATTTTTGTGAGCTTTATGTAGATCCTCTTTAGTGTTCTATTGTTGATGAACCTAACTCTCATATTTCTCTTTGTGATGAAATGGTTGTCTTTGAGAAAGTTGAATTAACTTTGGATAACTTAGAGTCTGAGGAACCCTTGAGTTTCATGTTCAATCTAAAATACCTAAATGGGTAGAATCTCTAATTCAATCTTCTAATATTGATAACCTTAATAAATTAATTTGAAGTCAATATTTTTATCATACATTAATGAGTATGTATGAATGTTAACCTTAATCATCTAAAAAATACACTCAAGATGATAGATGGAATGTTGTTATGCAAGCTCAATATAATGTCTTAATTAAAAATTAGACTTGAGATCTTATCTCTCTTCCACCTAAAAGACATATTGTCAGTTATAAGTGGCTGTATAAGATCAAATATAATTAAATTGTTAAAATTGATAAGTTTAAAGATAGATTAGTTGCTCATATATTTACTCAAAAAATTGGGATTGACTATATTTAAACCTTTGTTCCTATTAAAAAATGAGTATTGTTGGACTTATTATTACTCTTGTAGCCCAAAACGATTGGGTTATCGACCAAATGGATGTCAAGAATATATTTCTAAATGGTGATTTAGAAAAAATATACATGACTCAACCTAAATATTTTACTGATTTTAATAGAAAAAATTATGTATGCAAGTTAAATAAATCTTTGTATAGTTTAAAACAAGCTCCTCAAGCTTGATATTCTAAAATTACTTTTTATTCAAAGAATTGAGTTTCTCTAATTGTATTATATATTGATGATTTGTTGATTATTAGTGAACTAAACAGTTTAATTCATAAATATAAGGATAAACTAAGTCAAATGTTTGAAATAACTAATTTAGATATTCTACATCATTTTTTAGAAATGGTTATATTTCAAGATAAAAATTTAATTGTTATATCATAATCTCAGTATGAACATAATCTTCTTGTTAAGTTTAACATGATTGATTGTAAATCTACTTTTAATCCTATTGAAGTTGGTATTAAACTTGATCCTAAAAATGTATGCAAAAAAACTACCCTAATTTATATAGACATCTTTTTGAAAGTTTGATTTATCTAACATTACTAGGCTAAATATTTCATATGTTGTTAGTGTTTCTTCTATATTTATGTAGAATCTTTATTTAAATCATTGGAAACTAGTAAAGATAATACTTAGGTATATCAAAAGAACTATAAAATATAGTTTATTTTATTCATCTATTGATAATGATAATTTATATGGCTATTGTGATGCTAACCATGTTGGTGATATTTTGGAGTGCAAATCTACTTCTAGATATGTATTTAATTTTGGTGTAGGTCTTATCACTTCAAACAATAAGAAGTAACCTACTCTCTCTCTCTCTCTCTCTCTCTCTCTCTCTCTCTCTCTCTCTCTCTCTCTCTCATATAAGTAGAGTATAGAAGTGCTACGAAAGCTACTAAAGAAGCCTTATGACTATGAAGGCTATTGGGAGAACTTCATTTGGATGTTTCTCAGAGTACCATCCTTCATTGTGATAACCAAATTTATATAGCTATAGCAAAAAATCCAGTGCAACACCAAAAAATTAAATATATTAAAGTTCATGTGCATTTTGTTGTCCCCCAAAAATATCACTCATTTTTGGGACACCATTTGAACTATTTTGGTCCAACAGACCAAAATCCTCTCTCCCCTTCTCAAAAATTGTTTTGGGCATTTAAATTCTTCATTATTTAAGCTTTTTCAGATTTTTACGGACTCTGCAGGCTTGAATCTATGGACTTTGCAGGCTTGAATCTACGGACTCTGCAGGCTTAAATCTATGGACTCAGTTCTATGGATTTCACAAGAAGGAATCTACAGACTCAAATCTATGGACTCCACCAGTTCTACAGACTCATTTCTATGGACTCTATAGGGTTAAATATATAAACTCTATAGATATGTTTCTATGGACTCAACATGCTTGAAATTAGTAAGTTCAATAGGTTCAACAGGTTTAAAGGCTTCTACAGGTGAGTTCAATCAAAAGAATACATTTCCAACACTTAGTCATTTTCAAGATTGGTTCAATGCCTTGGTTCAACCAAAAGAGTTCATTGACAAACTTCTATGTAGTGTTTGAACCATTGAACCGTTGAACCTTAAACCATTTTGGTTCAATGGATTCAAAGGTTCAATGACATCAGCAAGAGTTAAAGTGCATTTGTCAAGGTTCAAAGTTTAACCACTTCAAGGTTTAATGGCTTCAAAGCACTTATCAAAGAGAAGAAGGCTTGAACCATTAAACCATTGAACCACTTTGGTCCAAAGGTTCAACGATTTCAATGGTTCAATAGGTTCAACGGCCATATGGTTCAAGAGATAAAAAAGACTTAGTCAAATAAAGAGATTAAACCATTTAACCATTTAACCAAAGTTGGTTCAATCATTTGGTTCAATCAACAGGTTCAAGGGGTTGCCCCAAAGCCAAAGGAAAAAGTTCCCTTATGGAGGGCAGTGAACCAAGTTGAGTGCCCTTATGGAGGGCAGTGAACCAAGCTAAGTGCCCTTATGGAAGGTAGTGAACCAAGCTGAGTGCCCTTGCGGAGGGCAATGAGCAAAGGCAAACAAAGAGAATTCTCTCAGAAAAGTGAACCAAAGAAAAACAACCCTTGTGTAGGGCAGGTGAGGAGCAGATGGACCGTTATAAAAGTTTGAAGGATATTTCTAGGCTTGAACAGTCCTTACGGAGGGCATAGTTATCTTTCAGGAAAAGAATGCAAAAAATCAACTAAGGCAAAATGATTAAGGCATTTCCTTTAGACAAAATGTTCGAAGAAATTCATTCAAACTTTTTTCTGAAGAAATAAGCCTAAAGCAAAGACAAAAGCCCGCCAAAAGAAAGCCTGATGGAAAGTAGAGGTAAAGCGAAGGAAGATTTCCTTCGGACAAATTATTTGAAAGAATTCCTTCAAACTTTTTGTCTGAAGGATAAGTCTACCTTAAAAGAAAAAACCCATCGAGGAAATAAAATCCCGAAAGCCACTCGAAAGATCTCAAAGGGTAGGTAGCCTTGCGAGAGGCTCTCGCAAGGGAAAGTGGACCATTTCTTAAGACACCAAAGGGAAAGTTCCCTTCAGGAAAGATCAAACCTCAAATTACAATAGAACATGCCACGTGTCCCTCATAAAGTTGTATCATAACATGCCACATGTCTCTCATAAAGTTGTAGTAGAATGTGCCACGTGTCCCTCATAAAGTTTTAGTGGAAGTCGCCACATGTCCCTTATGAAGTCAAAGTGGAAGTTGCCAAGTGTCATCTACTGGGACACAATTTTTGGTAACTCTTAAAGTAGCAAAATGTGCCACATTTCATTTACAAAGCTCGATAGAGGCTGCCAAGTGGCAACATCTGTAGCTTCTTTTTATTAAGGACTGTGGTGAGTCCTGGGTGAGTGACTAAACTTGAGCAGAAGCCACCATGTGTCATCTTCTGTAGGACTCTCAAAAGGCACCCAAAGCCTCTATAAGTTAAGCAGATGATGCCATGTGTCCTTGCCCATTTCACAGTGGAACACACCATGTGTCACTTATTGAGATCAGTGGAAATCAGCTAGAGCAAATGGGAAAGACATGAAGGAATGGCTAAGGAGGATGATGGGCTTACAGCCATCAAATTCAGGGCAACCAAGTAGCCATTGGATTTCAAATGATGATAGACCTGAAGACATAAAATTTGAGGGAATGAAATAACTATTGATCCTTGTAGATTTAAGCATAGACCCTGTGAACAAATTTAGTGACCAGCCAAAGAGATAGCTCGAGAGATCTATTCACACAGATAAGGGCAAAATACAGCCAAAAAAGGGGGAATGATGAAGAAAGATCAAAAAGATCCATGCATGGGATATGTTTCTAGAAGGTAAAGTAGTCCACCAGGCAGACATTAGAGAGCATAAACATTCAATGGCGTGACCTATTTTTCTACATTGAGTAGAGCGAAAAGCTATGCACACCTAAGGAAACACATCAAGCAACCCATATTAAAAATGGATGCTCAATTCCAGCATAGATCATGGATAGAATTTAAAATGTATTAAAAGCATTGAATGCATCGTAAGCCATTTTTGTGAAATAAAGTGCCCAAGTCTTTATTAGAGCACTATATATTGGACTCTCTCTTATTTTTTAGAGATCTCTCTCTGTTATCAAAAAACAAAACTCTGCCCAAATTGAAAGGCATTACTAAGACTTTGAGCTCAGATTGTTGATCATATTTCATTATTTGAATAAAAAAACAAGTGACTTTTCAGACTTTGTGTTGAAATAGCTCAGTTGTTGGAGAAATTGTTCTTATGTCTGTTTCCTTAATACATTTTTTGTCCATTTAATTAAATAAGAAAAATTAGTGAAAATAATCAGAAAGGTGTCCTGAAGCCAACTGTGGAGAGACTTTGTGCCCCCACAATTGCCTTTAGTGTGTTTTCTTTCTATTCTTGTGTAAAGGATCTTGGGATGACTTTGTGCTCTCATTATTCTTCATATTTCACTCTTTGGTAGTTGAGGTGGAGACTTTGTGCTACATTTCATCCTGTTATGTTACTGTGCCCTGTTACAATTACTTGTCACCACCTGAAAGGTTTCTTTTTTTTGCTAAACAACACTTCTAAAAGAAGAGATGTGCTTTCTATCATTTCATCAAGATTTCTCCTTTGATTTGTGAACATCATCTCTAAAAAAAGAGAGATGGATGGTTTATCCTACCCTTGAGTGTTATTTTTTATTTATATATATAGTATATAGCTCCTGCATATTTATAGGGAACATCCCCTTGATGAGAGGAGAGATTTGTCCCCTTTTGATGTAGTAAACCTGCACATCTGGCTGACCAATTTCCCTATGTTGTGGTTGAAGAGACCTATTTTGCTCATTAGTTAGCTGATTGACAAAATATTCACCCAATAATTTTTGGCAACTCTACTAGGGATTTACGTGCAATTTGAAGCCTCAAGTTTTAGATTGAAACAGTCCCTGCCCTTATCCATTATAGACTCTAGTGACTCCATTCTATATCTTACCCATTATCATTATAGCCTTACCATCTTCCTCCACCCCATGCCAACTGGGATAGAACATGCAATTTGAAGCCTCAAGCTTAAAGTTGAAGCGGGGCCAGTACTTTCCCATTTTTGTTTTACAATCTGGCAACTCCATGATATACACGAAGCCAAAGGGCTAAAGGTATTATTGACCCTGTATTCAAGTTGGTATAGTAAAGTAATTTTGATCTGTTTCCTTCACCATCTCACCTCTAATGAACTAGGAGCTTTCCTCCTAATAAATTCAAGTCTCCATTACTGGGTAAAGCATCTATTTATATTATTAAAAAAGCTTTGTCAATACTTACCCCTCTAAGATTTGTTATTCCACCTTTCCATAGTCATACAATGGCAGTTCAAGGTCCTTGGGGTAACTCTTTTGGCCCACTCAATTTAACTCCACCTCTAGATGAGCTACCACGCAGTTCAAGGAAAAAAATTCCCAAGTTCTATGGTGATGAGAAAGTTCATCCTGATGAACATATTGCAGCCTTCAGCATAGCCTGTGGCGTAATAGGTGTGTAGTATGAAGATGTAGCAGTTAGGTTGTTTGTAGAAGTTTTACAAGGTGCTACTATAGACTGGTTCTATCATCTGTAGGCCTAGACTGTGACTAACTGGAACACCCTCAAAGCCAAGTTTGAAGCCAGATTTAAGCCTACAGAAGATGTGCATGCCTTGTTGGCTCAACTCACACAAATGAAGAAGGAGCCTCATGAAGCAATGATGAATTTCATATCCAAGTTTGATAAATTGAGGAACATGATTCCTTTAATTTCTCAACCAACACCTAAAAACCTCAAATGTTTCTTCATCAACTCTCAGCTGCCTGAAGTGAGTTTTCTACTGAGATGTGCTAGCTAAATAGACCTTGTTGTAGCTCAAGATTTGGCCACTGAGGTGGAAAATGATCTTATCTTGGTAGGAAAGATAAGGAGAGATCTTAATAGAGGTAAATATTCTTCATCTTCTAAATATCCATCTACAGGTACCACTGATCCAATGGTGCAAAAGCTACCAAATGAGTTGCTAGCTCTTAGGAAGCAAATGGTGCAAGGGATATCGTTAGCTCCTTCATAGAGAGGTATGCCAAGAAAGACATTCCCCAATCAGTCATACCAAGGCAATGCTACCAGAAATCAAGGACAGCCAAATCATCTTCCTCCCCCATAGGGGAAACTTACCATTGAAGCACCCCCAACCAATTCAGTAGTTGGATATCTTGAAATAGAATCTGATTTCTCTTTCTAGCTTGAATTGAACCCAAAAAATGGTGCTGATCTCCTTATAGAAGATCAAGAAGATTTAGCTGGCAACTCCAACATTGGTTTCCTGAATTACCAGGATGAACCCAGAGGTAAAGGTGAAGTAGTTGATGGATCATATGTTGTATTCACCTAGTCCTAGAACCAGTCAGCCCAGCAAGCTAATAAAGGAAAAATAAGGGAATTTCTTAGCATGCAATTTCAATTTCCAAATGGGAAAATACTTTGCCTTTCTAGCCAAAGGACCCAGTGAGTAATAAAAAGGTAAGTACATCAAATATTTCTCCATCTCCGACTTCAATTCCACAGACTAGTCTTCTCCCTCCTAAAACTAGAAAGATGAAATCCCTTCCTCTGTTCCTAGTCCATTTCAGTCATTTGACATAATTGATCATGTCAAGAAGACCAAAATTCAAATGTCTGAATTTGAATTCTTGTAATATAATCTCGAGCATTTGGATAGGTTGGTGGAGTGTGTGAAAAATAAAGCTATTCCTACAAGACAAGAGATTAAAAAGGTAACTCATGATCCCCCAAGGAACATGTCCATCCCAAATAATCTTGTCATTACTCCTCCAATTGCCCCTAGGAAAATAGAACCTTTCTATGTTTCCCTGTTGATAAATGGTCACAAATTGAGTAATTACATCATAGACTTAGGTGCATCTGACAACATCATGCCTACTAAGGTGGCAAAATCTCTTGAACTCACGCTGACCAAAACCTTTAGGAGATGTTTCTCCATGGAGAACAAATAAGTACCTCTGCTAGGACAAATCAAGGATGCCTAGTTTGTATTTGTAACATTCCTAGATAAAAGAATCAAGATGACAGTCCTAGTGGCTGATGTCTCAGCCTCATACAATATTCTTCTAGGGAATTTTTTTTGCAAAGATGTTGGTGGTGAGTTGAGTATGGACCTATCTGAAGTAAGGATCCCTATCAAAGGCGTCATGTAGAGGCTACTTCCTGAAAAGGAATCAAAATATGTTGTCACTCAGACATCAGTCCTTGAAGCTCAAATTCTATTTGAATCTTCAGACCTGGGTAATTATTTCTTGACCACAGAGGATACTCATATTTTAGCTGATGAAACTTCTAAAAATGACAATCTAAAAATTAGTTCATATAAAACAATAGAAGATATGAGAGAGCACAGTGTAAACATAGAAGACTTTCCCCTTCCAAGCAAGGAGAAATCTAAAGAAAGATCAGTTTTTGATGATGTTTGGATCCTAGAATTCAATGGTAGCAATTCTTCTACAGACTCAGGGGCTGGGACTGTGTTGATATCTCCTCAAGGAGATATTTTTTCTTATTCATACAAGTTATAGTTTAGCAACACCAACAACACAACTGAGTATGAATCTCTATTGCTTGGATTGAAGGCTGCTCGAGATAAAGACATCAGACTCCATCATGCCAAAGGAGATGCTAAACTGGTGGTTTTTTAGGTAAGGAACTTGTATCAAACCAAAAATGAGAGATTATGCCATTACCGCAATCTAGTCTGGGATCAAATTGAAAGATTTGATGCTTTCAACATCTCTACCATACCCAAGGAATTCAATGATCAAGCTGATGCACTGGCTATTTCAGCAACCCTCTTAGTTCCTCATTTAGACTTTAAATGAAATAGGTACACTATCGAATTGGTCTTTAGACCAAGTGTGCTTGATAATGCCAATTATTGGCAAGTGTTCAATGGTGATAACCAAATCATCACCTTTCTAGAACAAAAATATAGCTTCAAACAGCTTCACTTAGAAGGCAATAAGCTCCAAAAACTTGAATCAGCTCCTAAAATGAATTCAGATGTAGGTGAAAAATTTTTATAGCTAAAAAGGAGTAAAATTCCCAAAGGACTGGTTTCTCTTGAGAAACTATTTGACAAGCATGACATGTTCATCAAATATCAACAAATGGATTCAAACTCCTACTATGGGTTTGATCAAATAAATTTGGGTACCAAGAAAAATATCAAGATGGTGAACATTGGGAAGTGTTGTACTCTAGAGGAGAAACTCAAATTGACTGACCTACTTTGCCATTACATGGATGTTTTGGTGTACTCTTATGATGATCTGAAATCACACAGGCCTAAGGAAATTCACCATGAAATTTCTCTCAAGAATGATTCAGTGCCTTACAAGCAAAAATCTTGGCAATATAATCTAAAGATATCAGGTACTATTCTGTTTAAGATACAAAAAATGTTGAATGCTAGGATAATTTTCTCAATCCATCATTCCATATGGATTGCCAACATAGTCCCTATGAGGAAGAAGAATGGTGACATTCGCATCTATGTAGATTTCAAGAATCTGAATCAGTCATCTTTAAAGGATAACTATCCTTTGCCCATCATGGATCAAGTACTTCAGATAGTGAACAGCTCAAAAATGTTATCAATGCTAGATGGCTTCTCAGGATATAATCAAGTTGAAGTTAGTGAAGCAGACCAGCACAAGATGGCCTTCACCACACCTTGGGGCATGTTTGCATATATAAGGATGCCTTTTGGCTTGATAAATTCTGGCACCACCTTTCAAAGAGCAATGGACCTTGATTTCAAGGATGAGATGGGTAATTTCATTGTAGTTTATCTTGATGACTTGACCATTTTTCTAAGCATCACTTGGATCACATATGCCACTTGCAACAAGCACTGGAGCACTGCCACCAGAATGGCATTTCCTTGAACCCCAAGAAGTCAGTTTTTGGAGTAACAGAGGGGAAAATTTTCAAATACATTATGTCCAAAGGAGGCATAAAGATTGACTCAGACAGAGTCAAATCTATCCAAGAGCTTACTCTACCTACAAGTAAGACTGATGTTCACTCTTTCTTTAGAAAGGTGAATTTCTTACAAAGATTCATTCCTGAGTTTGCTAAAAAAACTCGTCATATTGTGAACATGATGAAGGGAAAGGCCACCTTTAGCTAGACTAAAGAAGGCAAGTTAGCATTTGAGGATATCAAGATTGCCATTTCCCATGCCCCAATTCTAGTTTGTCCAGACTACAACAAAGAGTTCACCATATATAGTTATGCTTCTGAACACATGCTTTCAACAATTCTAGTTCAATAGAATAAAGAAGGTATGGAATCTCCTATTTCTTTCATGAGCTGTCCTCTCAAAGCTCATGAACTAAAGTAATCAAACATAGAGAAGCATGCTTATGCAATAGTGAAGGCAGTCAAACATTTTTGCTTCTACATCTTGAATTCTCACACTACTGCCTTGGTTCCTGATACCACAGTCAAATCCATACTAACTCAGTAGGAGTTTGGGATGAAAAGAGGCAATTAAATTACAAAGATCTAGGAGTTTGATCTAGTCATCAAGCCAACAAATTTGGTATGGGGAAAAGGCCTATGCTAATTAATTGATGATAAAAAACTAGAATAAATAGAGCATGAAGAAGTAGAGGTGGAAGACACACCGATAGTCCTCTTTGTCTCCACCATGAATGAGTGGTATTTAGGTATTGCTCATTTCCTTATGGTGAGTTTCCCACTCACCTATCTTACAAATAAAGGAGGACTATCAAATTGAAAGCTTCCAATTTTGTCTTTTTGGATAATGGCCTATATAAGAGGAGCCTTGATGGAGTGTTCCTTCGCTATGTGGATAAAGAGTAGCAAAGCCAACTTTTAAAATCTTTCCACAATCTATCATGTGAAGGACATTTTTTTGCTCCTATGACTGCCCATAAAATTCTATGAGCCATGTATTATTGGCCAACTCTTTTCCAAGAGGCATATAAGTGGGTAAGAAAATGTGAACTATGCTAGCAGTTTGTTGGGAGACCCAAGTTAGCTGCCCTACCTCTCAAGCCATTGGTCATAGAGGAACCATTCCAACAATGGGGAATTGATTTTATTAGAGCTGTAACCCCATCTTCAAGTGTTAAACATGATTATGTCCTTATAGCAATTGACTACTTTACCAAGTGGGTGGAAGCTATTCCAACCAAGCATGCTACTTCAGAATTAGTGTGCAATTTCCTCAAAGAGAATATCATTTCCAAGTTTGGGGTCCCAACCAAGATTGTCATAGACAACGTAGCTTGTTTCACTTTCTAGGAGATTACTCAGTTCTATTTTTACTATGGGATCACCCTCTCCCACTCTTCTAATTACTTTCTACAAGGGAATGGACAAGTTGAATCAAGTAACAAAAATGGATAAGTTGAATCAAGTAACAAAAACCTAATGACTATCATTAAGAAGCTAGTGGATGACAACCAAAGGACATGGCATAAAGCATTAGTTGATAATTTATGGGCATATAGAATTACACCAAAAAGGGCAATTGGTATGTCTCCTTTCTAACTTCTTTATGGTATCAATGCTGAGATACCAATCACCTTGAAATTTCCAGCATTAAAATTGGCTAAGGTATTTGAAGATCAGACATATAAAAGATCTATTGATGAGAGGATCATCTACCTGACTGAGTTAAATGAGCATAGAACTATGTTAGCGGACTGAATTTCTACCCATCAAACTCTGGTGAAGAAGCTCTTCGATCAAAAGGCAAAAAATTGTGATTTCCAGGTTGGAAATCAAGTCTTGCTATGGGACAAGAGAAGAGAACCAAAGGGGCTACATGGGAAGTTTGATTCTCTTTGGAGAGGCCCATTTATTATCAATTAGCTCAATGGTGAGAACAACTTCTTATTGAAATATCAAGATGACATGCTCTTTTCTCTACCTTATAATGGGCAACATCTAAAGCACTTCAACTCTTGAAGTATCAGATAAATTTACCTGTACATATGTATATTTGTATAGTCTTTGTTTTTACTTTGTGTTGTTTGTTTTCATTTTTTGGAGCCTTGATTTTTGGGTAGCATAACTCCATGGCCCAATGGCATGCTTCAAGGCACTAGATATTTTGGTTTCTACTCCCCTCAGCTGTTCCAACTAAAGGAAGTTCCCCAACTGGAGCCAGTTGTTGTCCCCCAAAAATATCACTTATTTTTGGAACAATATTTGAACTATTTTGGTCCAACAGACCAAAACCCTCTCTCCCCTTCTCAAAATTGTTTTGGGTATTCAAATTCTTCATTATTCAATCTTTTTCAGATTTCTACGGACTCTGCAAACTTGAATCTACAGACTCTGCAGGCTTGAATCTATAGACTCTGTAGGGTTAAATCTATGGACTAAGTTCTATGAACTTCACAAGAAGGAATATACAGACTCAAATCTACAGACTCCGCTAGTTCTATGGACTCTGCAAGCTAAAATCTACAAACTCTATAGATATGTTTCTACAGACTCAACATGCTCGAAATCAGTAGGTTTAACAAGTTTAAAGGCTTCTAAAGGCGAGTTCAATCAAAAGAATGAGTTTCCAACACTTAGTCATTTTCAATATTGGTTCAATGCCTTGGTTCAACCAAAAGAGTTCATCGACAAACTTCTATGCAATGTTTGAACCATTAAACCATTGAATCGTTGAACCTTGAACCATTTTGGTTCAATGGGTTCAATGGGTTCAAAGGTTCAATGTCATCATAAAGAGTTAAAGTGAATTTGTCAAGGTTTAAAGTTTAACCACTTCAAGGTTCAATGGCTTCCAAAAACTTATCAAAGAGAAGAAGGCTTGAACCATTAAACCACTTTGGTTCAAAGGTTCAACGGGTTCAATGGTTCAATAGGCTCAATAGTTTCAACGGCCATATGGTTCAACGTGTTTGGTTCAAGAGATAAAAAAGACTTAGTCAAATAAAGAGATTGAACTGATTAAACTATTGAACCATTGAACCTAAGTTTGTTCAATCGGTCAGTTTAATCAACAAGTTTCAAGGGGCTGCCCCAAAGCCAAAGGAAAAAGTGCCCTTACGAAGGGCAGTGAACCAAGCTGAGTGCCCTTGTGGAGTGCAATGAGCAAAATTGGACAAAGAGAATTCTTTTGAAAAATTGAACCAAAGACAAATAGCCCTTGTGGATAGTAGGCGAGGAGTGGATGGACCGTTGCAAAAGTCTGAAGGATATTTTTGGGCTTGAACAGTCCTTGCGGAGGGCACATTTCTCTTTCAAGAAAAGAATATAGAAAATTGACCAAGGCAAAATGATTAAGGCATTTCCTTCAGATAAAATATCCAAAGGAATTCCTTTAGACTTTTGTTCAAAGAAATAAGCCTGAAGCAAAGACAAAAGCCCGCTAAAAGAAAGCCTGACAGAAAGTAGAGGTAAAGCGAAGGAAGATTTCCTTCAGACAAATTGTTTGAAAGAATTCCTTTGGAATTTTTGTCTAAAGGAAAAGTCCATCAAAAAATAAAAAAGCCACTAAGGAAATAAAATCCTGAAGGCCGCCTGAAAGATCCTGAAGGGTAGGTACCCTTGCGGGAGTCTCTCGCTAGGGAAAGTGGACCATTTCTCAAGACCTCGAAGGGCAAGTTCCCTTCGAGAAAGATCAAACCTCAAATTGTAGTAGAATACGCCACATGTCCCTCATAAATTTGTAGTGGAAAGTGCCACATGTCCCTCATAAAGTTACAGTAGAAGCCACCACGTGTCCCTTATAAAGTTAAAGTGAAAGCTACCAAGTGTCGTCTGTTGGGACATAGTTTCTAGTGACTCTTAAAGTAGTGAAACGTGTCACATGTCATCTACAATGCTTGGTGGAGGCTACCAAGTGGAAACATCTATAGCTTCTTCCTTTTATTGAGTAAGGATTGTGGTGAGTCTCAGGTGAGTGGCTAAACTTGAGTGGAAGCTACCACGTGTCATCTTTCACATGACTCTCAAAAGGCACCCAAAGCCTCTATAAGTTAAGCAGATGCTACCACGTGTCCTCACCTATTTCATAGCAGAACATGCCATGTGTCACTTATTGAGATCAGTGGAAAGTGGCCAGAACAAATGGAAAAGACATGAAGGAATGGCTAAGGAGGATGACGGGCTCGCAGCCATCAAATTCAGAGCAACCAAGTAGCTGTTGGCTTTCAAATGATGACAGACTCGAAGACGTCAAATTTGTAGTAATGAAATAACTATTGATCTTTGCAGATTTAAGCATAGACCCTATGAACAAATTTAGCAACTAGCCAAAGAGATAGCCTAAGAGCTATAATCACATAGATAAGGGTGAAATACAGCCAGAAAAGGGGGAATGATGAAGAAAGATCAAAAATATCTATGCATGGGATATGTTTCTAGAAGGTAAAGTAGTCCACCAGGTGGACATCAGAGAGCATAAACATTCAATGGCACAACCTATTTTTCTACATTGAGTAGAGTGAACAACTATGCACACATAAGGAAACACATCAAGTAGCCCATATTAAAAACTGATGCTCAATTCTAGCATAGTTCATGGACAAAATTTAAAGTGCATTAAAATCATTGAATGCATCATAAACCATTTTTGTGAAACAAATCACCCAAGTCTTTCTTGAAGCACTATATATTGGACTCTTTCTTATTGTTTTAAAAATCTCTCTCTGTTATCAGAAACAAAACTCTGCCCAAATTGAAAGGCATTACTAAGACTTTGAGCTCAGATTGTTGATCATATTTCATTATTTGAATAAGAAAAAAAGTGACTTTTTAGACTTTATAATGGAATAACTTAGTTGTTGGGGAAATTTTTATTATGTCTGTTTCCTTAATACATTTTTTGTCCATTTAATTGAATAAGTAAAATTAGTGAAAATAATCAGAAAGGTGTCTTGAAGCCAACTGTGGAGAGACTTTGTGCCCTCATTATCCTTCGTATTTCACTCTTTGGCAGTTGAGGTGGAAACTTTGTGTTACATTTCATCCTGCTATGTTACTGTGCCTTGTTACAGTTACTTGTCACCACCTGAAAGGCTCCTTTTTTCTGCTGAACAACACTTTTGAAAGAAGAGGAGTGCTTTCTATCATTTCATCAGGATTTCTCCTTTGATTTATGAACATCATCTCTAAAAAAAGAGAGATGGATGGTTTATCCTACCCTTGAGTGTTATTTTCTATTTATATATATAGTATATACCTCCTGCATATTTACAGGGAACCTCCCCTTGATGAGAGGAGAGATTTGTCCCCTTTTTATGTAGTAAACCTGCACATCTAGCTAACCAATTTCCCTATGCTGTGGTTGAAGAGACCTATTTTTCTCATCAGTTAGTTGATTGACAAAAAATTCACCCAACACATTTCATCTGAGATAAAGTCCTCAATGGTGATATTCATATGTATTTTTATTTTAAAAATGAATAAGTGGCAGATATATTCATAAAACCACTTGGTGCTACTAAGTTTTATCAGTTTCATGCAATGTTGGACCTCTTAGATTTTCCATTGAACGAGATTGTGCATGACAATGCCACTTTTTGACAGTCATGTGTTTCTTTTTCTTGTCTATACTTCTTCTCATTGTAAAGCATTATAAACTTTGTATGAAAATTATGTGATTTGAGTAAACTTTGTGTAGAAATTTTACTTTTTTATCCTAATATATTAAAATCATACTTTGGGATGGAGATCCTTATATTATAAAAAAACTCCAAATATGCTTAGTGATTACTTATGAGAAACTATGATATGTAGTCTCACAATCATGCTAGCCTAAACTTACTCTCGAGTAATTTATGGATTATAATTTTTTTATTTCAAAAGGTAATATTTGGCATGATGAAGGTTTTTAAATCCTTCAATTATGTACATAGTATAATTCCTTTTTTAAAGGTGACTATGACATTTCTCCCCACTTAGCATTAAGGGGTAGAGTTAGAACATTTAATGACTAAGTGGTGTTTCATTAACCTTAAGCTCACCTTGGTGTTAATTAAATAATAAATAATATATTATTTTTTAATTCAATATAAAAACCCCCATTAAATAAATAATAATATTATAATTATTTAATTCTTATCAAATTTTATTAAATGTGATTTCAAGATGGATAGACATGTTATTTCAAAATGGTCACTTCCCTTCATGAGTTTTATAAATAGGATTTTACCCCTATTATAAATTCATTCAATCTTGAAGAATTACAAATATCTTAGGTGAACAAAAGAGTTTTATGAAGGCCATTCTATGAATAAGTGAAAAGGAAGAAGTTTTATATTGGTGTTATTGGTTTTTCAATTATTGAATATCACTCATGGATTTTTTACCTCTTGGAGGTTTTCCCACTTTAAAATCTTTCATTTGTCTCATATGCTTTGTCTATTCATTTACACTTCTATATCTCATCCTATATATTGATACATATATGTATACATCAACTATTTCATATATTTCATGAAAATATGTATTTATGTATATTTGGGGTAAATTTTTTCTTAGTTAAGAAACCCTAATCATTTATTTATGAATGAAAGTAAAAAAATTGGTTGTCAAAAGAATAAATGACAAGATATTTACAAAATAAAATTGAAGAATAATCAAATGAATACACAAAAAGGTAAGATATTACCTCAAAGTAATCCAAACTGTGAAAATATGAGAAACAAGTTGTAAAGTGGGGAAAATGAATCAAAAAAATAAAACCCCACATTCATTAAGAAGGTAGGCTTACAAAAATATTCTCTAGATTATAATATTTATGAAGAAAGTATAATTAATAAAAGAATAAACAAGAAGAATGAGCTTAAAGTGATTCTTAAAGTGTTGATATGAATGTTAAGAAAGGATAGGAGAGATCTCTTCAAATATATTGAGAAAGATAAAAGGAGCTACAAAGAAACTCCATCATAACCTTAGCCAACCTTCTTAGTGTGTGCCTAGTGCTACTAACTCCCATGAGGTGAGGGGAAAGTGTGTACCAAGTGTTGTACAAGTTAAATATGACATGAAACTGCAAGATTCCATTCAAAAGGGACAAAATAGGTGTTGCACCTTACATATTTCCTTAATATATGAGTTAAAAAATTATATGGAAATAAACCTACACACCTAAGTAAACTTAAGATAACAAAGTGAAACCTTATAAATATTAATCTCCAATAGTTGTAAATTAATTTTTTTATCTTTAAGTATGAAGTTAAAATTCATTAACACCCTTTATAGGAAGTCAAATGGAAGGGGTGTACCCAATTTATAGAAAGATATGATCTAAATGTGTTTCTTGATTAATAGTACAATTTAGAAAACTATGATTAAGTATTTTAAGGACTTTTCCTCATTTTTTGTTGATAATTTAATTATATAAGTCAAAGACATGCTATATTTTTCAAGGAGGGAAGGATGTCACATCCCATTTTAATCAGTGTCAAATTTTGTGGGCACATGCTTGTATTTAACATTATATATTAAAATGAGACATGAATAATAATGATAATATTGATTTATTGACTAACTTTATTTATATGTTATGAAAAAAATCATTATTGTTATCTTTATTTATATTATTATATGATGCAATTAAAATAATTAATTATCATTTAGATAAATTGATATCACTCAATTATGAGGAATAATTATCAATGTATATTATCATGGTTTTATTACTTTATATCATGTGGGTTTGATATCATGACTTAGATAACAACCTTATTTTTAGTCTGATTGTGTTGCAGGTGTTTTCCCTTTGTGTAAAGGATCATATCATCAAAGAGAAGGAACTAGATGCAGATTATGGATAGTGGAGAGAGAATATTATGAATTGGTTTATGATCATGCCAGCTGCATGTCATACATAGACATGTGATTTCATCTATTTTAGCATGGGTAATAACCATCTAAGTTTGGGTGACTAATTATGTGCTTATTATTACTTTCATACTATAGATTATATAGTTGTATAATATTCATTAACTTTAGGGACTATTAGTAGCCATAATAATTATTGTGCCCATTATCTATATGCATGCCTCAGATGATTTTTACTTTTGATTATTGATTTTTTGTTTTTTTTTCATTATGTCTTATGTTGTAAGACTTGTTCATAACATATTATCAGACCAGAGACCTAATGGATCTATAAAAACTATTAGTGTGATATTTGATGCTACATATTCCAACCAATTTGGTTGATAACCTATTTGTTAGTGTTATGGAATTAATCTTCACCCTTGGAGAGAGTTCATTGGGTTCCCTCTGACTAAGCCATATTATTATAAAAATCATAGGCTATGGGTCACCTATAGTGGGGCTGAACCTCCAAATAAATCTATCTTCCTTCTTGATGAATCACCTATACTAATATTTGTACTGGGAAAAGGGTTAGAAAGGGGAAAAGGGTTCCTAAGAAGGCTAAATGGTGATGCACCAAATAAAAATGGGAAAATCCTATTGTCAATCAGACTCACACCCTTGTGAAGGTAGTTTTAGGCCTTCATAATTTGCTAAAACATGGAAACAATCATAGGCTATGGGTAACCTAATCAGTGGATTGAATCTCTAGATTATAAGGGTTATCTCCCTTTGGGGTATCGATTAGGATCTCTACTCTACGCTACAAACTACTAAGGTAAAAGGGAAGAAAGAAACTTGAAGGTAAATCCTACATAATGATGGTGATACACCTAAATTTAGATTGATCCACACAATTTGAGCTTTTAAAAACACTAATCAGATAATAATCAAACTAAATTTTTAACCCCAATTGACCTCTAAACATCAGTATTTCATGAAAAGGTTCTATCTTATGATCAAAGCTTAAGGGAAATGATGGAATAGGTCTGATTAAAGGCACTAACTAGCCACTTAAATCCACTGTAACTTCAGCCAAAAGATATTAAACATAGAACATAATCTACATAATCTGATCAACTAGTAATTAGGTAAGAATTAGGATTTGACAAAGAAGAAAATTCTATCACATATGCAAATCACTGACATAAATACACTATACCATCACCTTGAAGTCTGAAAACTATCCTATTAATCTAAAAAGGTTACACAACACAAATTTTTGGTAGAGTATGGTCTTGCCAAAAAGAGGATATAATTCAATGCTAAAAAGCTAACTTATATAGAAAAAATACAATAGCTAAGAGATTGCCACTGAAAATAGAAGAGGAGATGAACTCCCACTTCAGCCCAAGTCTAATTTCCATTATGCCAAGATAAAAAAGTTTTCTAAAAAAGTATATATCTTCTTGTCTTTTGTCTTGCATGAAAAATCCTTTGGCATTTGAAAAGAATGGTGAGATTAAGTTTGAGTCAAAACATTCATCATGCATGATGCTATGCCAATCTACAAATCTGAACTACTAGAAACATTGAAAATAATTTTCTTTGCATGAAATCAATGCTAAAACTAAAATTAGAACTCCACTTAAACTACTAGAAATGTTGAAATCTTGAACTTGAAGCTGAGTTGGATAATTGCATGAAAGAGATTACTAGGAGACAAGTATGGCTTCAATAAATAGTCAACTAGAGCTTTTACCAATCAACTCTAAATAGCCTTTCACCATTAAACTCCTCAAGTCTTTCATGCATTTGAGTCTCTATTTTAGAATGAAAGAGTTGTGCCTGAAGGAAACTATATGTCTTTGAATGATTTGATTATTTCATTTATTATTTGACATTCTCTTTACTGTAGTCTCAAACTATAGATCTTCTTATAGATGGAAAAAACAATATTTAATTAGATTTTTGCATGTTTCTACTTGTCTTAGACACATCTAATATTGCTTAGGCCACTTTTTATGCTCTGTATGTATTCCTTTGGCATTCATTTGGGCTCTTTATCTTGGAATTTTCCTTTGTCATGTTTTCCTTTGGGTATTTATTCTCGTTCTTTCTCTTCAGGCTTATTACTTGTGGATTTATACCTTATTTATTTCCTTTAGAGTGGCAAATTCATATTTATTTTATTCAGACAAAAATTTTGAAGGAATTATATCTTTGGGCTCTTTGTCTTTTGGTCCCATTATGATTGGTCCATTTGCCTTTTTATTTCTTTCGAATGATTTTTTTGAAATAATTTTTTTGAAACCATCCCTTTCTTCATTTAATTATTTCAGGATTCTCTTTGTTTATTTCCTTTAGACAAAAAGTTTGAAGGAATTTCTTATAAATAGAACCATTACAAAGAGAACTGATTCGAGCAAAAGAAAATTGGCAATGAAATGAAAAGCTTTGAATGATGAGGGTGGCAATTTGACCTATAGGGTCAAAATTGTCAACATTTTGATGATTCTCCTAGGAAGCATGCCTGCTATGCCATATACATAAAATTTGAAATCATAAAATAATGATAACTTTGGTTCATTATTGTTAGTACAACCTCTAATTTGAAAAAGACAACCTTCATCTTCCAAAATAGGAAGGGAAACACACAAAGCAGAGAAAACTAATTGAAAATCAAATGTGAAAATAAGCACTTATTTGGAACAAAACAAAATGAAACTATTTTTCTTGAACGACACTTGGAGGAAAGCAAAATAAACTATGTACAAGGAACTTTGCTCTTTAGTAGTAATTTTTAAAATGTATCCCATTTACTGCGATTCAAAGCTTGTCACCATCCATCTTTGCAAGTTGGAAGGCATTATGGGATTTGTAGCTAAAGACTGTGTATGGGCCACTCAAAATTGAATCAAACTTTGTGTGCCTTCCTGGTTTAGTTCTATCCTCATCCCACTTGAGGACCAAATCTCCTTCTTTGAAACTTCATGAGGAAGCTCCTTTGTCAAAATCTCTCTTCACTTGTGTTTGATGAATTTCCATGGCTAGTATGGACTAATTTCTTGTCTCTTCCAAATCCATAATCTCAGCATACCTGATCTCTATAGGCTCATTCTCCAACAACTCAAGTTGATGCACTAGTTCTAAAGTAGGAAATTCAAGAAAAATGGGTAACCTTGCCTCCTTACCATATACTAGCTTATATGGAGAGTTGGCTATTGATCTTTTATAGGTGATCCTATCAGCCCATAGAGATGAATTTAACTTGAGATGTCATGACCTTTGATTGTCTTCAATAGTCCTTATGATCTTTAATAGGTTCTTATTCATAGATTCAGTAAGGCCATTGCCTTATGGATAATAGTTTGATGAAGTGTTAAGATAAATCCCATGTTGAATAGCCCATTGACTGATCCTAGTTCCCATAAAATCCATTGAATTATTATAAATAATAGTTGAAAGGACTCCAAATCTAATAAGCAAACCTTCATATAAATCTATAATATTGGTTTCATTTGTTTCTTTCAATGCCATTGCTTCTATCTAACATGTGAAATAATCTGTAGTAGTTAGAATACATTTATGTCCTAAACTTGAAGGAGGATTTATGAGACCAATAAATTCCAATCCCCATTAGACAAAGGGTTGATCCACTACAATTGGTTGAAGAGGTAAGGCTGCAAGCTTCACTTTTCCTATAAATATAACACACTATTTGCACTTTTTAACCCAAGCATGGCAATCACCAAATATAGTAGGCCAATATTAGCCACCTCTCATGATCTTAAGGGCTATAGTTCTTACAAAAAAATGTCTTCCACCATGTCCATCATGAAATTATTCAAGCAATCTCTGAGTTTGGCTTGGCTCAATACATCTTAGCAACATGCCATTGATGTCTTTCTTGAAAAAAACACTATCAACAAGCAAAAATGGAATTGATTGCAACCTAAACTATCTTATTTTTGAAGCACTTAGATGAGAGGGATAAATACCATCTTGTAGATAACTTACCAAGTAATGAAACCAGCTAGAAGGTGAGGTAAGACTAGCTCCAACCTCTTCATCATTTGAAACCAAAATAGCCTCATTACTCTCTTGTAAGTCTTGAGCTAGATGCTCATAAAGTCCTTTGCCTCTAACTAGCTTTGTGACCTTAATTTACACATCATAATCCATTACCTTGGTTATCCAACCAGCTCTCTTCTCATTTATATCTTTCTTCAAAAGGTACTCCTTGAAGCTTGGATGAGGAACTATAAGGTGTATATTATTGTTAAACAAGTATCTAAATTTTTTAAGAGACCTTATAACTAAAAGTACATATTTTTCAAAAAAATAATACCTTGTTTCATATTATTCTAGGCCTTAACTGAAGAAAGATATTGGTTGCTCCAAAGCTTCATGATTTTGTTGCATAAGAATGCCTGAAATGGTATCCATGTTAGCATATGTATACAAAATAAAACATTTCGTGAAATCTATATTTATAAGTGTAGGAGCACTAGCTATGGCCTTATTAACATCTTCAAAACCTTTTACTCCTTGTTTGGACCAAATGAAGCTCTGATTCTTCTTTATCATGGCTGTAAGTGGCTTAGCTAGAATGGCAAAATTTGAAATATACTTCCTTATGAAGTTGATCTTACCAAAGAAGATTTGCATATCCTTTTTGTGCTTAGGTAAGGAGAGTGAAATAATGTATTTTATCCTTTCATAATATATGCTTAAACCATGCTTTGAAACATTTCCAAGAAGCTTACCTTCATGAATTGAGAAGACACACTTTTTGGGATTTAGAGATACCCTAAATTGCCTACACCTTTTGAACATTTGCTTGAGAGGAACCATGTGATCACTTGCATTTTTTGAAAATATTAATAAATAATCCAAACAAGCAAGTAAAAACTTGTTAAGAAGGCCTTGGAATGCTATGTCCATCGCTCTCTAAAAGATTACTCTAGTGTTAGATAAACTGAATGACATCTTTTCATATGCTAATGTTCCCCACTTAGTTGTGAAGAATGTCTTAAATTGGTCCTCTTCTTTGACCAAAATATGATTGTAGCCATTATATCCATCCAACAAATAAAACCTCTTTGAACCTATGACCAACTTTAAAATTAGTTCCTTTGATGGCAATGGATAGTGATCTTTAAGTGAAGCCCTGTTCAAATCATAGAAGTCAACACACAATCTAATATCACCATTTGTTTTCCATACCAGGAGAAGATTTGCCACATAAGTTGAGTACTTGATTAGAAATATAATATCTGACTCTATGATCTTGTGAATCTTAGCTCTCATCAAAGGCTCAAGCATAGGATTAATGGGCCTTTGTCTTTGTCTCACTTGTTTATTTTCATATTTTAACTCAATAGTGTGTTGAGCTAGACTTGGGTTAAACCCCTTGATCTCACTATATTACCAAGAAAATATATCAGTGAAACTTATGAATAACTCAATGAAAGCTTCTTTTTTTTAAGGATTGCATACCTTACAAAACCTTAAAATCTTACTAGCTGCAATCTCTACATTGGCATAGTGCTCTTCTTTTGTTGACAAAGATGACTTCTCTTTCCTTAGCTCATCATCACCACTGAAAATGTTCTCAAGTGTGACCAATCCTTTGGGAAACTTATTTGTTTTTGGTTGCAAAATATAATCACCATACTGCTGCAAGTGCTTTGATTGGTTTCTTGAAAATAACTCAATCTCCTCTTGCAAGAATCTCAAAATTTGATTGTCATCTTCCAAAACATGCCAATTATCATGATTATCTGGAATAAAAGGCCTTACAACCACATTTATGTGTGACTAAATTTTATCACTTTTTACATTAGCTGGGATATTAAATTGTGCCCCTATAATAGCCAGCCTATGAACATGTTTATTCTCACTTATTGGTATTGCCTGAATGTTAAAAGCTTGAAAATATTCAAGTAAATCCCATATTCTATGCTTGTAATATTTAATAATTTTTTTTTGCATACATTAAAACCTCTTACTTGGTGAACTATAAGTTCACTAGCACCAAAAACTTGCAAGGTATTGACTTTCATCTTCCTAGCCCACTATAAACCATGAACTAGTGCTTCATACTCAGAAACATTATTTGAACAACCAAACTAAAATTTAATAGAAGAGAAATATATTTTATTTGTTAGAGAAACCAAAATAATTTTAGCTCTAGTACCATGTTTATTCCTTGACCTATCAAAGTATAATTTCCATAAACCTTCATTAGATTCATCATCCTTGAGCATGGTTAGGATTGGCGCATCATTCTCATGAAGGCAATACACACCAAGTCCTTCTTAAATAAACTTATAAGGATCATGTTCATTTAAAGTGAAATCCCACTAATCAAGAAACAAATTTGTAACTCCATCCAAAGGTGATCCATTTTCTATTTCACTATTTTCTAGCACATCATTTGAATTGATACAGTTAGTGTTCATAACACTTGACATATATGGATCTAGATAGAAATGTGTAATAGGTTTAGAATGGATTTTTACCTTGGTACCATACCTAGATATAAATAATAAATAAGTCTAATCCTTTGATAAATATTCCCTAACATCTGAGGTGAAGTCCTTTGAAAGGCACATAGCAAAGTAAGGAGGCAAGTCTACCACAATAACATCTTGTTGAATAGTAACATTGGAACAATCATGTAATGTCAAATTTAGATCTTTGATGATGCATACCATATTTTTTGGTGACTTGTACAACTATAATACACATTTGTTATTTGGCTCATAAATAAGGATGAGCTTGTCTGTAATCTGTTTAGGCATGACTGCACTACTAGCTCTACTATTCACCATACAATTATGAACCAAAGTATCACCTACTATCAAAGAAAGGTAAAAAGGAAGATTTTTATTTTATTTTACTTGAGATTTTTCCACCTTTACCATCTTATTGGATTGATGTACTTGCTACTTAGTTGGCTGATCTGAATTAGTTAAGACAACACCTTCTTTCTCAACTAGTTTTAGAGATAATTCAAGAGATGAAAACTCTTGAATGAGCTTATATTTTTATTATATAATGGAAAGAGAATTCCAAATAATAATTTTGATATTATATTTTTTCATTTTATCTACTATACTTAAATAAGATCCACTAACCTTTGGTTGCACTTTCTGAAGAATTGGCTGCTCATGAACTAGAGGTATTCGATGAACTTTACTAACCTCTGTATTCTAAATTTTTTGAGTTGTAGGGGTATAAAGTTGTTCTTTTGTACTCATAAAAACAAAATTAGGAGTACTTGAAGCATTTTTCACCTCTTACAGCTCATCAATGGCTCTTCCTTTAGCTCTAGTTATAGTTGTAACTTGACCACTTGAACTATTAGTTTCAACACCCTGAGTAAAAGTAACATGATCATCAACTTGCCAATTTACATTAATGGAATTAGGATGCCCTTAAACTTATTGAGTCTATTTTTTTATGTCAAACCTGTATCTTGGTACTAACCTCCTTGAAAATAAAACTCTTCTTATGTCATTTGTGGCATAGTGATATTTTGTGATACCAAGGGTTGATTTTGAGCATCACTAAGATTTGAGGACTGCCAACCTGAATACTACATCATGTTATTTTGAGGTGGGGTGAAAATAATGGCCTTTGAAGTGGAAGGAGCATTAGGATCAAGGGAAACATATGGATTAGCTGGATTTAAGGCTACTTATGTTTGGTAAGGTGGTCTATTCTCTCTAAAACCTTGATAAGAAGGCCTTTGATATTTGAAGGGCTAATAGATGTTATGATTTTGTTGTTGAAAGGGTGTATTATATTTATATCTCTATCTTTTGAGTTGCACTATTTCATTCCAAAAATATTATAACAAGATTTTCAACTCTCCTATCTTACTAGCTTGACTAGTAGGGGCTATAATTTGAGCTTGAGGTGTTGGAATAGGATCTAAGGATGGGATTTGAGGAACTTGAGGGGCTGGTATAGAACTTATTTCTATAAATATAGGCATTAGAGGTCTTGGATAAAGTGTACCAGCTTGTATCAAACTATTATCTACCCTTATTGCAACTTCATAAGCATCTAGAAAAGTAGTACCACCCATTGGCTGTATCATCACACTAATGTAAGAGTTAAGGGCTTTTAAATAATACAAAAGTGAAAATTTAGGAGATGGCTTAATCAATATATATCCTAGTCGATTTCTTTTGGAATTTGAGGGTAAAATTAGACATGAACTCATGAAGAACTCTATTTATGGTGGTTAATTACTCAACTAAAGATAAGTGATCAGATTTGTCCACAAATTACTTGATTAAGGATGCACCCAATTCATCCTAGGTAGAAATGGAGTTTAGTGCGAGATTTCTATACCACTGCAATGATTTTTCTTTGAAGGAAGCAACAAACAATCTGATAACAACATTATTTTCAACAACATTATGGACTAATTAGAGATTAGTTACATATTGGATATGCTTAATAGGGGTTGTTTGATTTTCTCCTAAGAAGAATGGGATGCTCTTGAGGGAAGATATCATAATGTCATCAAACTAGGTTAAATTCAGTGGGTTACCTCTATCGAATGGATCAAACACCTAGTTTCTAATGGTCATTTGGATAGTGGGGTTTGTAGTGGTTAGAATAGTAGAATAACCAGGAGACAAATATTATTTTTGAGGATATGGTTTTTCCATCCTAAACCTTGATCTCCTATAAGATATAAATTCAAAAGGAATACCTTTACTTTTTGACCTTTTGGTAACCTTTGGCATGAATGAATTACTTGAATGATATTATGAGCTCTACAATTAGGTGTTGATGATAATGAATATCTTCTTCTGCTACAAAACTTATTTAGATATTCAAATAATTTATTTGATGTCCCATCAGGTGTGCCAAAAATTGTTGTCAATCAAACTCACACCCTTGTGATGGTAGTTTTAAGCCTTCACATTCTACTAAAACATGGAAATAATATTAGGATATGGGTAACCTAATTAGTGGATTGAATCTCTAGATTATAAGGGCTAGCTCCCTTTGGTGTATCAATTAACATCTCTACTCTACACTACAAACTACTGGGGGAAAAATTAAGAAAGAAATTTGAAGGGAAATCCTACCTAATGATGGTGATACATGTAAATTTTGATTGATCCACATAATTTGAGATTTTAAAAACATTGATCAGATAATAAACAAACTAAATTTTTAACCCCAATTGACCCCTACACATTAGTATTTCATGAAAAGGTTCTATCTTGTGATCAAAGCTCAGCGAAGTGATGGAATAGACCTAATTTAAGGCACTAACTAGCCACTTATATCCACTGTAACTTTAGTCAAAAGATATTAAACATAGAACATAACTTGCATAATCTAATCAACTAGTAACTAGGTAAGAATCAGGACTTAATAAGGAATAAAATTATATCACATATGCAAATCACTAACATAAATACACTATACCAACACCTTAGAGTCTAAAAATTATCCTTCTATTAATCTAAAAAGGTTACACATCACAAATTTTTAGTAGAGTATGGTCTTGCCAAAAAGAAGATACAATTCAAGGATAAAAAACCAACTTATATAGAAAAAGATACAACAACCAAGAGATTGGTGCTAAAAATAGAAGAGGAAATCAACTCCCACTTCAGCCCAAGTCTAATTTTCATTATTCTAAGATAACAAAGCTTTCTAAAAAATATATATCTTCTTATATTTTGTCTTCAAGGAAAAACCCTTTGGCATTTTAAAAGAATGGTGAGCTCAAGTTTGAGTCAAAACCTTCATCATGCATGATGTTATGCTAATCTCCAAATCTGAATTACTAGAAATGTTGAAAACAATTCCTTTGCATGAAATCAATGCCAAAACTAAAATTAGACTCCACTTGAACTACTAAAAATGTTGAAATCTTGAACTTGAAGATGAGTTGGATCATTGCATGAAAGAGATGACTAGGAGACAAACATGGCTTCAACAAATTATCAACTAGAGCTTTGACCAATCAACTATAAATAACCTTCCATCGTTAAACTCATCGAGCCTTTCATGAATTCGAGTCTCTATTTTATAACTGAAAGAGTCACACCTGTAGGAAGTTGTATGTCTTTGAATGATTTGATTATTTCATTTATTATTTGGCATTCTCTTTACTATAGTCTCATATTGTATATCTTCCTATAGATGGAAAAAATAATACTTTATTAGATTTTTGCATATTCCCGCTTGTCTTGGATGCATCTAATCTTTCTTAGACCACTTTGCATGTTATGTATGTATTCTTTTGGCATTTTTTTGGGCTCTTTGTCTTAGAATTTTCCTTTTTCATGTATTCCTTCAAGCATTTTTTCTCATTCTTTCCCTTTGGGCTTATTTCCCGTGGCTTTATACCTTATTTATTTCCTTTAGAGTGGCCAATTCATGTTTATTTCCTTCATACAAAAAGCCTAAAGGAGTTATGTATTTGGGCTCTTTGTCTTTTGGTCCCTTTTTGATTGGTCCATTTGCCTTTCTATTTCCTTCGAACAAAAAGTCCAAAGGAATTCTTTCAGAACCATTCCTTTCTTCATTTAATTATTTTTGGGCTTCTGTTTGTTTATTTCCTTCGAACAAAAAGTTTGAACGAATTCTCATAAATAGAACCCTTGAAAATTTCCCTATGGGCTTTCGAAACTACCCTTCAGGCTTTTTGACATGGTCCTCTTCTTTGAAAAGTGCCCCATTTTACCCTGAAAAGAACCTCTCAAAGGGAACAACCCCTTCAAACTTTTTGCCAGTGACCCTTAGGGACCTTGCCTATAGGTAAATTGTCTGAAAGAATTATTTTGGACCTTTTTAATGGTTCACTTTTCTTTGAAATTATCTTTTCTTGGAAGGTAGATACCCTTCAACTTTTTTGAAATGGTCCTATACCCTTTGAAAAGAACTTTTAGAGCTATGAAAGAACCCTTCAGGGTTTTTCAAATGATCATTTTGAAAGGTAAGAGACCTTCAGAACTTTGTAAATGCACCCATCAAAAAAAGTGACATGGACCCTCCTCTTTGTAAAGTGCATTTCAAGATTTTTGATAATGCCCTCTGAGCTTTTGTAAATGGTCATTTGGAGAAATGTAAGTGCCCTTTGGGAAAGTGTAAAATGGACCATTTCCAATGAAAAAAAGCCTTTTAGATAAAGTGAAATGGTCATGTCAAGACTTTTGAAATTGACTTCTCTGAAGGAAAAGAGAACCCTTCAGAAAAGTTGAAAAGGTCTTCAAAAAATTTGTCAATACCCTTCAGATTTCCAAAGTGTCCCTTTAGATTTTTCCAAAGTACCCCTTGGTTGATGGAAATTACCCTTCGAGAAAATGTAAGTTACCTTTAGAAAAGTTGTTTTGGGAAAAAATTCAGAAACAATTTTTATATTTAGATAAAACCTAAAGTCTTCCTTCCATGAAATCCCTAAGTATTTCTTGTGCTTGTGAAAACCCAAAGATTTTGACTGTCCCTTTAGAAATGCTCTGAGCAAAATCAAACTGGCAATGACATGAAAAGCTTTGAATGATAAGGGTGGAAATTTGACTTGTGGGGTCAAAATTATCAACAACTCCCATAAGATTGAACCCACACTAGGTCTTTAGAAGATAATGCTAGATCCATAACCTCAAAATCAAGCTAATTGTATTAGTATTTCATATACTAGGTTTAGGAAGCAATGAATGCAAACAAAGAGGATTTCTAAGACTTACTAAGAGCTTACATCAATGGAAAAAATAACACTAATCAAGACTTGTAGATAGCTTGAAACACCCTAAAATTTTTCAAAAATGAGGATAATGGATATGGAAGAATCTCCTTCACAAGGCCATCATGCATAACTCACCAAACATAGATCCAAGGCAAGAGATATGTAAAGAAAATATTTATTACTTCAAGAGGTAATTATTACAAATACTTGAAAGGGTTTAGCCTAATCAAGATGAGCATATCTCACAATATCATAGAGAGTCCCTTGATACTCCCAAAAATGAGCATCCTTTTACAAATGAAAAAGAATGGGTAATATAGAGAAATGGAGAAGAGAGAAAAGGGAGCACATTAACCACATTTCAATGAGATACCACCTTTTAATGAATGTTCCACCACATGTAATCTAATATAGACTATCCCTTCCTCAACAAATTAACCTCTATTTGCTCTAAAAAGTCTTCAAGTTCTTCTTATTCGCTGAGAGATTCACTAGAAGATAAGGGTTTATTTTCATGATGAGTCATGACTAAGTCTTCATGATGAGTCATGACTAAGTCTATTGTAGAAAAGATATTTATGATTTTAAATAGAATCAATGCTCCAACCACTAACTCTCTTTGTTTTGATCCTCCATTCCATCTCCACTTGATTCATATGAGGTCAAGGTCCTTATATCGTTGGACTTGACAAATCCATCACCATGTCTGCTTTGAGTGGTAGTAAGTACCTGCTTTATTGAGTAAATAGCCATGTCGATAGACAAGACACTTTTCTACAACCACACATTTACCCCATTTTAATAAATAATCATAGGTCTTACTATAGATTTAAAACCAATCTAATTATTGGTTTTCCTATAGTCAATATATTTATGTAAAACCTATAGGTCTCATATCTTCTGTATTGATCTCTATTAGGTCTAAATAAACCTATTCTACCTCTAAACCTTAGGGAAGTTGAGAAATCATTATATGCATAGATATTCTTTAAAAATCAATAGTCATAAATTAATACTATAACCCTAAAAGACACACTCTATATGTTTTAAATCTTCAAACAATAGGTTGAGATTAAACTTTAATGGTGATGTAACTTCAACATTAATAACCTTAACTGTATGACTGTGTCTACTTGTGACATTCAACTGAGCTCTAATGGTGACATAAATCTTTGAAACATTGCTATAGTTTGACCTAGGTCACATGTTCTACCTCTATTTAAAAACTCATGTCTTCAAATTTTAATATTTATCATCAATCTTAATCTAGACTCCTTGATTATGACACTTGTTAGTTATGCATTCATCTTCAAGATCCTACTATCAGTCTTAGTTGTTTCCTATGTTTATTCCATGTGGAAACCTCACATTCATTCAATCCCTTTGACTTCTTGACCTCCTGTGTACCATTGATGTACTTGGATCAATTGAATGCATGTCATTGATCTCCTTCTACTTGATCAAAAGTGTACTATTGATATGGTTAGTCACTGTGAGCATGGCACTTGGCACCATTGCATTTAATATTGAGATCCTCTTTCTTGTTCACCTAGTTCATACTATTGGATCTTAAATTCACAATTGAATGAGTGTCATTAGATCTTTAGGACCTATTGTCCTTGTGAGTCGTTTCATGTCGTAGATCTTCTACCCAATCTCCAAATATCTTGACACTTTTTAGGTACACATTCAACCTAAGAATATTTGAATTTAAATGACTGTTTTCCATAGATTAAACTTGACATCTACATGCACATCCCAAACTATTTTTTCAACTTTAAATCTTTATATATTGATATATAAATCTCAAAAATATATGAAATTTTCAAGGGATGTTCAAGGCATGAATACCTTCATGTCTATGAAATTTTTTTGGCCTAAGAGGATTTCTAAGTAAACTTATTAAATGCATAATCAAGCTGACCTATTCATTTATCTATGATGTGTGATGAAGGTATGGTTCTTCTAGACTTTTGTTTGAAATATTTTTTGAATCTCCAAGGCTCAAATGAACTTATGAGACTTGTAAAAACCTTCTTCATGTTCCTGAATGCTATGATCACTGTTTCTATCAAGTTTTCACTTTCACATTCAAAATGAATAAGAAACTAAAGGAAATGGTCTAGGGTTAGATGATACTCAGATGAGGTCTATGCACCGTTATCCAGACGTTGTAAGGACTCCTCTTTGGCTATGGAGGATGACACCTGTAGAAGAAAGAGACTCAAACAAAGAGGTTGTTAGATAGATAGACAGTGAACTGCCAAGCAAAATCTTGTTCCTAAAAGTGCAAAGACTTCTTGGAGGGATGACAGTCCATTGGTTGATAAAAAGTAGAATGTTGCCAAAAATAGAAATGATAAAAGACTGAATCAAAAGAAATAGAAACAAATGCATACATGTATGTAGCAATTTGTCTTCCACAGTCACCAGTGTCAGTTAGTATGTCAACATTGGTAGGTCAAGGTCACCGACGTCAGTTAGTCTACCGACGTCGGTAGGGGCAGTGGGCCTGGTGGCCAGCGTCGGTCGAGGCAATGGTCTTGGACAGGTTCTGGATGAGTTTATGGTCTGTTTGTGGTCAGCAAGATGGCTTGAGGTGTTTGAGAGTCTGTTTGGAGATCTGTGTAAGATTTTTAGGGTAGAAAGTATGGTCTGAAAGAGGGACCAAACAAAGGATTGGGGTGAAAAGGGAGGATAAGGATTTGGGTCTGGTCTGGTTGATAGCCGGGTCTGGGTGGTAATGTGGCTTAGAAGCAATAAACAAAAAATTGATTATAGAGACATTTCAAGCTACTGAAATGACATAAAAGAAGAATACTTACCTCTTGCCTGCTAAAGAAGAAGTGTAAGAGACCTGTTGCTGATGCTGCTGGTGTAGAAGACTACCTACAAGGTGGAGTGACTGATGTAGAGTAGTTATATCCTGTGATGCTTACTGTGTGTTTGGGAGAGAGGGCGTGAGAGAGCTCTGAAGACTAGAAGGCTGACTGATTGGAAGGATGGAAAAAGATTCAAGATTGGCCCATCCATATTTCAGACGTAGAACACAGTTTTGAAGGCAATCGATGTCAACAATACCACTGACATCAGCTGACTATTGATCGACGTTGGCAGCCAAAGAATAGGAAAAAGGGCTAAAAATAGCCTTTTGTCTGTTCTTCCTTCTGTCGAGGTCAGCTGGTCATGGGAAAATAGTCGAAGGTGGGTTAAAGGAGTACAAGATGATAGTGGAAGGGATGAAATGGGGTTTAAGCATTTAAGACTTGGCATGGGGTGATGAAGGCATCCAAGGAGAGGTGAGGTGTCAAGGAGAGAGAGAGAGGGAATTATTAATTTAAAATAGATAATTATTTTAAATTAATAAGACATAGGTTAGGAGTGTTGAAGTGGAACGGGACCGAGGGGACCAAGGGGAGAAGATGACCAAGGGTTAGACACGATTTTGGTGTCTACATTTGTCCCTTTTTGTCTTGTTGGTTGTTCTTGACGAACTGCAAGGCAAAAATAGGAGTTGATTTCCCCAGGTATGGGATGAGGTTATTTTCATCTTGTTGGTTGTTTTGATGAACTACAAGACAAAAATGAATGTAGGTTTCCTCGATTATGGGATGAGGTATTCCCCCTCAAAGTAGGAGTCGAGGGAAGGGAACCTGAAATCAGGTGCTGATTTGATAGAGAGATTGATGGATATGGTGAAGGTGGAGTGTGACCATTGCAAAAGTTGGGATTACACGCATACCACTTCATGAGATGGTCAGGTCAAATTGTCACAGATCAAGGTCGAGGAGTGCCAAAATTGAAATAATCAAGCCCCAGCATTTAGTTGTAGTTGATTGGGTTATTCGATCTAAGCTGTAGCTCCAATGGTCATCGTGTTTCAGGTATCTCAGGCTCAGGAAGTGCTCCTAAAAACATGAAAAATGTCACAAGTAGTGTGGATCAACTTACTCATGATCCTATACTTGTGAGGGTCAAAAGGTGGGTTGCAGACAATTTTGCTAACCATTCGTGAGGTAGCATACATGCAAAAACAACCAAGGCAATGTTGTCTTAGAAGTGGTCATAGGAGATAGACATGATCTCTAAGGTCATTGGTCGAGTCGAGCTAAGATAGATAATTGGTCGAATGAATGGACGAATGAAGGAATGTGGCCAAGCTAACCTTAGAAGATGTCATGTCATCTGAGTGCTGCCTACATAGCCCTTGTGTGAAGGGCCTCAGGCCAATGTAGTTCTCCCTGAAAGGGAGGAAGAGGGTCAGTTGTGGATTGGTTTGGTCGAGGTCAAGTCATGGTCAAAGGTAAGATAGTTTGTCCATCAGGTAGATGAACAAACGGATGTGGTCAAGCTAACCCTAGAAGACGTCATGTCGACTGAGTGCTGCCTACATAGCCCTGGTCATTAGGGCCTCAGGCCGATGTAGTTCAGACTAAGAGGCAAAAATGGTTGATAGATTGGTTTAGACATGATTAAATGATGAGGGTAAGATGATGTTACAGCCTTTTCCATATTATGTGATGGTGTATTCTGTAACATTGGTGATGTGGTCTTTCATCCCTAGCAATTTTCCATATTAGTGATGGATGTATGCTAATAATGAAATGAGTCTATTTATGCTTCAGCAAGTAATGGTTTATGCTTGACATAAATTGAGTGGTCAATAGTTTCCATGTGTATTGGTTTCCATAAAAACTATGTGAAATGTACTATGAGAACATGTTGGTGGTCTGAAAATGTTTGGGTTGGTTTGGTTTGGTTGGCAAAATGATTTGGTTGGACGTGACCAAAGGTAAGGAAGAAGTGAAAGGCATTGTGCCCTTTCATTGACAAGAACCATAATGATAGAATAGGTAGGGTTTTTAGAAACAAAAGCCCTGTTCATGCATTACATCGTTGACCATCAGTTGTGTTAGAGAGGTAATCGAATCACTTTGACATTAAAATGAGCTTGAAGTCCCTTGAGTAGGTGATGTGATATGTGAGGAGAGGGTAACCCTTTTTAGTAGGGATAACTTTGCCCCTTTTTATAGGAGACCCAGAAAATGACTACAAGTCAAGTCCATGACCCTTTTTTTTTTTTTGAGCAGACTGATCAATGCAGGAAGTCTACATAGAGATGTCATTATGTTTTGTGGTCATTTGTGAAGTTGATCGATGCGGGAAGCTTCTAAGAGAGTGCTATTTGTAGCAAGAGTTTAGTCATAGCCATCCTTCGAGGGAGTGGTCTATATTTTTGCTTTATATATATATGAGGGCTTTGAATAGCTATCCTTCAAGGGAGCAGTCTATTAGGTACAACAATGATTATACAACTATCCTTTGAGGGAGCAGTCTGTCTTTAGAGTTTATGACCTTTTGATATTTTGACATCTAAATTTATTTTTGACAGAATTTTGAGTCATGGACAAGACTATAAAAGTTCAAGGGCTCCCTTTTATTAAGACAAAGCATTCATACAAAGGGGGTTACATAGTGTTTTTTTAGGGGAATAAGTTTGAAAGAAATGAGGATTAAGAGGACAGGGATTGCTCGAGGGATGAGCTCAAGTTAAATGTCAAGTGAGCGAGTACTTGACTAACAGTAGAATGGTCGCAGATGCAAGGCATTAAGAGGCTCAGGTTCTGGTCAGCCTTTGAAAGAAGACAGATGATAAGTCCTTGATCCATACCTGTGTGTGATGATGTAATGTCTAAGCCAATTAGGAGAAAACTTGCCTCATTTTCTTCTTTCCAAATTGGTCACGTGTTGGTCGATGATTAGACATGAAGTTGGTTGATGTTTAGTCGATGTTGGTCGAGGGCATGATTAAAAGGTTGGTTGATGTTTGGTCAAGGTTTGGTCGAGGTTTGGTCGAGACTTGGTTGAGGCTTGGTCGAGGTTGGTTGAGACTTGGTCGATGTTTGGTTGGTTGACGTTTGGTCGAGGTTTGGTTGAAGCTTGGTCGAGGCTTGGTCAATATTTGGTCAAGGCTTGGTCAATGTTTAGTTGGTTGAAGTTTGGTCGAGGCTTGGTCGAGGCTTGGTCAAGGTCAGTTGATGTTGGTTGATACTTGGTTGTTTGATGTTTGATGTTTGGTTGAGGTTACAATAGTTAGGGTAAGGTCGAATTCCCCCATTTCCTAGGGAGAATGTTTGATAGATTTAGTTGGAGAGGGTGAGATCCTGATTTCCCAAGTTGGAGGCAGGAATCTCAAAATCACGGATGGTGATAGAGGTAATGGTTGGTAATGATTTGATTAAAGTGGCTAATGGTTGGGGGTCATCGAGCTGGACCTCCATCAATTGTAAGGCTTGGATCAAAGTTTGATGATGCTGTGGAGGGATTTGTATGAGATCATACAAAGACACCTTCACAGGGGTCGTGTGGTGAAGTTGTTTCACCACGGAGTCAGGGATTATCTTTAAGGATGCTAGTCGAGATGTGCCCAAGACAGTAATCTTGGGTTTTGGTTGTGGTGAAGGCTTGGTTGATGGGGATGTCCAAGGGATAAAAACATGTCTTTTCCCTTTATCCTTTTGGGTTGGTGGGCTGGTGGTCAAGTTGATTGTGTTGATTTCGAATAAAGGGGTTAAAGGCAGTGGAGGGACCATAGTCTGGTGTTGAGATCCTGATTTAGGTGATGATGTTTGTGAGGTAGGTGATGGTGTCAAAGATTTGGCAAAGGGGTAGTCAACAGGATCCTTGATGAGAAGGGTATCCTTTTTCCAGTGTTGATGAATGACAGCTTTAAGAACACAACAACGCTCAGTGTCATGCCCCGATGTGTGATGATAGTGACAAAATTTAGTGTTGTCAAACCAGGATGGTCTTGATTTGAGAGACGATGTTGAAGGTTTGTTGATAATATGGTCAAAAAGAAGGGTGCTTTCTCCAAGCATTGGCGAATGACAACCTTGAGGGCACAACAATGCTCAGTGTCATGTCCCGGCATGTGATGATAGGCACAAACTTTAGTGTCATCGAACCAGGGTGGTTTTGGTTCGAGAGATTGGTATGGTTTAAGAGGTGGAAGACTGATGTGAGAAGACTACAAAAATTGTTGTAACAGTAAGGCATAAGAACCTACCAATGAGTTTGCATGTTTTGTTATAGTAGGGGTTGATGAATTTTGTTTTGGAGGCATAGGAGGCATTGGTCATTTTGGAAGAAATATATGTTTAATGGGTAAAGGGGATAATGGAGGAAATTTGCCTCTGTGAAGAGTTGGAGTAGGAAGCACTCCTATTAAGGTGGATGGATGTGGGCCCAAAATAGAAGGCAATGATGAAGATGGGGGAGGAATTCTCCAGTGTGGTTTAGTGGCCTTCTTTGGTTTGGTTTAAGGGCCACTATTGTGCGAGGCAAGATTTGATATGGGGCGAACACCAAGAGATTTAATCTCTTTTGGCATGGTGGATGCCTGCATGGGTTTGGGTTCAGATGTGGACGGAGGTGAGTGAGACCTTACAAACATTGAGTGAGAATGTGAAGAAGGCTTCTTAGCCAGAATGTTTCTAACAATTTTTTTGCTTTTCACATTCAAAGGAAGTAAGAAACTAATAAATGGTCTAGGGTTAGATGTTACCCGGATGAGGTCTGTGCACCGTTAACCAGACATTGTAGGGACTCCTCTTTGGTTGTGGAGGATGACACCTACAGAAGAAAGAGACTTAAACAAGGAGATTGTTAGATGGATATAAAGTGGACTGCCAAGCAAAATCTCAGTCCCAGAAGTGTAAAGACTTCCTTGTGGGATGACAGTCCACTGTTAATAAGGAAAAGTGTCAGAAATAAAGAAATGACAAATGACTAGCAAAAAGGAAACTAGATAATGTGTACCTGCTATCTGTTGTCAGTCTGCCACATTCACTGACGTCAGTTAGTCTACCGGTGTCGGTTGGTCAAGGTCACCAACGTCGGTTAGTCTATCGACGTCGGTAGGGGCAATGGGCCTGGTGGTCAGCGTCAGTCAGGGTAATGGTCTTGGACAGGGTCTGGATGGGTTTCTAGTCTGTTTGTGGTCAGCAAGATGGCTTGAGGTGTCTAAGAGTCTATTTGGAGGTCTGTGCAGGGTTTAGAGTAAGGTCTGAGGAAAGAGTCAGATAAGGGATAGGGTGTCAAAAAGAGTGAGATGTAGTGATCTCAGGCAAAAGGCAAGAGAAAACCATCACTAGTTCCTCCTCGATTGAAGTGGGTGAAGAGATAGGTTCTTCTCTTGGTGGAGAAGAAATTGGAGAATGTGGCTCCTCAAGAGGGTAGAGAGTAGGGATGATCATGCCTTCTACTTGTGGGTGAGGAGTAGGAAGGATATGGTCCTCCATTGGTAGGAGGAAGGATGAAGGTGGGGCTAATGGCATTGGTATGGTCGAAGCGTCCTCCAATATAAGAGAGGTGGATGGATAACTAATAGGAGAAGAAGGCTCTTTTACCTATGATGGACGAATAGGAGAAGAAAGCTCTTCTACCTGTGGAGGAGGTTGGTCAGGGACAAGAGGCGAGACCGTGTTGACCGTGCATATATTATGCTCGTGGGAGCTATCGGCCATGGTCTGGACATTGTTTTGGCTAGGAGGATGGTTAGGAAAAGGTTGTTTGAAGATATCGATGTTTTGACTGGGTGGTGCGTTCAGGTTATCCAAAACAAGATCCCCCCTGTCTATCATGTCTTGGATAATGTTCTTGAAGGTTTGGTAGTTGTTTATGTCATGGCCTTGGACACGGTGATAGTGACAGAAGTCATTTTCCCTATACCATGTAGGGATGGCTTTTGAAGGGTCAAATTGAGGTGGTCGGATTGGAGGGAGATTGAGGACCCCTTGCTTGATGAGTTTTTCCAACATGGAAGCGTATGACTCTCCAATTGGAGTGTATTGACGCTGCACATACCATTTTTGGAATTGTTTGGTGATGCTTTGAGATGTTGAAGGTTGAGGTTGTTCAATTGTTGAAGATGGTGATCTAATGACCACAGTGTTGGCCACTCCTTTGGACTTAGCGTGCGAAGGTCTGGAAGAAGAAGGGTCATCAGTTTTTGCATTGGTATTACACAATTTGACCCTATTTTCTTTAATAGCACAGAGTTCAAGCTTTCAGGCCATGGTGAAGGCTTTGTCAAAAGTGCAGAATGTTTGAACCTGCAAGGTGGATGAGATGTGCATGGCACATGCTCGAGAAAAGAGCTCAATGAGCTCAGGTTGAGGTAAAGGGAAGGAGAGTTGGTTGATTAAGCCTCTCCAACGGGTGACAAAATTAGCTATTGATTCATCATCAAACTACCTGATAGAGTATAGATCTGTGATTGAAACCTTTTTGGTGATATTGATCTAAAAGTGGTCAAGGAAAAGTTGGGCTAGTTGGGTGAATGAAAAGATAGAATGATTGGTGAGAGAGCTGTACCAATCGAGGGCAGCACTAGAAAGCGACATGGGGAATGTGCATAGTAGTAGCACATCATCATGTGCTATCAAGTAACAAGCATGTCTGAATGCTCATAGATGCTGCTATGGGTCTTCCTTACTCTAGAAGTGAGTAAACTTAGGAAGTTCCCACTGACTGGGATACGGTCAGATTGGGACGGAGGGATGGATGGGTTCATTGCAAATTTGGTCATATGAAAGGACATTACTTGAACTAGAAATGGAAGCCTCAAGATTAGACATTTTTTCCATCAGCATCTTGATGAGATTGGCTGACAGATTGGTAGATGGGGTGCTCCCTAGGTGGAGGAGGTTGGTCAGGGACAAGAGGGACAATAGGTTGATAGAGGCAAGAGTAGGCGGGATAGAGAAAACTAGATTTTAGAAAGGGGTAGAAGTTTGTTGAATAGTCTGCGGTTGATGGGGGGCTAAAACCCCGATGGAAGTGGGCCTAGAGATAGAAAGAGAAGCCACACTTTGAAGATAGGACATGGTCAGGTTGATGGTCAAAGCAAAGGCCAGAGTGGTCATGGGTTGGGTAGCGGACGCTGTCGATATCGTTGTCGCTTCAGTTAAGGAGGTTGGCATCCCATAAACTGCATTGCCTGAAGAGTCTCGCATTTGGCTTCTCACGAGATAATGTTGAAGGGCCTTGACATTGAGGTTAAGGAACCTTTCAAAGTCTTGGTCCCCTTTGGGGATAATAGATGGTTGGGTCGGGGTTGGTCGAGGAGGAGTATGTTCGGTCTCTGAATGATACTCCATTAGAGGACTAGTTATGGAAGGTGAAGGTGGAAGCGGTTGTTGCCTCGTGTGGTCAAAAAAAGTCTTGGTTTGATTTTGTGTCAAAACCATTCAAGGCAAGAGGGGTCAAGTTCCAAAAACTATGTTTTTTCAATTTTAGAAACTCAGAATGGATGCTGGACAACAAGAAAGTCAGGTTTTAAGGTTGCTATTTTTGAGAAGAAAAGTTGTGACAGTGACCGACGTCAGTTGAAAAATTGATGTCGGTGAAATATATTGTCGATGTCGGTCAGATAACCGATGCCGGTGAAGAAAGGTTGCCGATGTCGGTGGTAAAACTGATGTTGGTTACTGTGTTTTCTAAAAACTCAGAGAATTTGAAAGTTTTTGGAAAAAAAGAAGAAAACGTCCTCACTAGCTCAAAAAACTAGATAGGAACAGAAAAGAAGATGAAGACAAATAGACCCTAAACATTAAATCCTAAGAATAAACTTTTAGAATCATGTTGGTTTATGCCTTAGAGTGTGTTTCGGAAGTTGGCTTGTAGAACGGGTCCTAGAAGAAGCAGTCTAAGGCTGGGTTCAGGTTAGTTTCGGTGCTCAAGAGTCTATGTTAGGTTCTGTACGTGGCTTGGTGCTAAGGAGCAAGCTCCCCTCACTTCACGAGCCCAGTGATAAGTTGGTCTCACTTAGCCAGTATATACATCCCCTAGAGATTATCCTCTGTCAGAGAACAGAGTGGGCTTTCCCCTTGGTAGTGAAGTCCAAGTGGGATTGCCGGGATGGGTAAGGTATCTGCTAGGTGATGAAATCCTAGTCGGACCTTAACTCAGGTAAGTTTTGATGTTTGATTTGTGCAAGTGGTTTGGATGTGTAACATAAGTGGCCTACACTTTATTCATGATGTGGTTTTAATTACTAGATGTGAGAGCTAAATATGCAAGCAAGCAGAAATGAGATGCAATAGATTTTAAGCCCAAATAGAAATGTGTGTTCATATGCAGACAAGTGAGAAGAGGTTGAAGAGTATGACTCTGACTAGTCTAAGATGCAAGAAAGAAAGAAGGGTTCTTTTTAACTTTGTTGATAGTGTCTGTTAGAAGAGATAGAAGAAAGAGATGCAAAAAGAGATCTGATGCACCTATATGAAAAGTATGCTTAGAAGAAAAAAGTACAAACCCAAGGAAAATTTCTAGGGTCCCATCGGGCGTGCCAGAATGTTTCTAACAAGTTTTTTGCTTTCACATTCAAAAGGAATAAGAAACTAAAGGAAATGGTCTAGGGTTAGATGATACCCAGATGAGGTCTGCACACCGTTATCCAGACGTTGTAGGGACTCCTCTTTGGCTGTGGACGATGACACCTACAGAAGAAAGAGACTCAAACAAAGAGGTTGTTAGATAGATAGACAGTGAAATACCAAGCAAAAGCTTGTTCCTAAAATTGCAAAGACTTCTTGGAGGGATGACAGTCCATTGGTTGATAAAAAGCAGAATGTTGCCAGAAATAGAAATGATAAAAGACTGAATCAAAAGAAATAGAAACAAATGCATACCTGTATGTAGCAATCTATCTTCCACAATCATCGGCATTGGTTAGTTTTCCGATGTCGATAGTTCAAGGTTACCAATGTCGGTTAGTCTATCGACATCGATAGGGGCAGTGGGCCTGGTGGCAGGCGTCAGTCTGGGCAATAGTCTTGGACAGGTTTTGGATGAGTTTATGGTCTGTTTGTGGTCAGCAAGATGGCTTGAGGTGTTTAAGAGTCTGTTTGGAGGTCTGTGCAAGATTTGTAGGGCAGAAAGTATGGTCTAAAAGAGGGACCCAACAAAGGATTGGGGTGAAAAGGGAGGATAAGGATTTGGGTCTGGTCTGGTTGATAGCCGGGTTTAGGTGGTAATGTGGCTTAGAAGCAATAAACAAAAACTGATTACAGAGACATTCTAAGCTACTGAAATGACATAAAAGAAGAATACTTACCTCTTACCTACTGAAGAAGTGTAGGAGACCTGTTGCTGATGTTGCTGGTGTAGAAGACTACCTGCAAGGTGGAGTGATTGATGCAGAGTAGTTGTACCCTGTGATGCTTGTTGTGTGTTTGGGAGAGAGGGCGCGAGAGAGCTCTGAAGACTGGAAGGTTGGCTAATTGGAAGGATGGAAAAAGATTCAAGATTGGCCCATCCACATTTCGGACGTAGAACGTAGTTTTGAAGGCAACCGACATTGGCAATACCGCTAACGTCGGCCGACTACTGACTGACGTCAGCAGCCAAAGAATAGGAAAACGGGCTAAAAATAGCCTTTTGTCCGTTCTTCCTTCTGTTGAGGTTAGCTGGTCATGGGAAAACGGTCGAAGGTGGGTTAAATGAATATGAGATGATAGTGGAAGGGATGAAATGGGGTTTAAGCATTTAAGACTTGGCATGGGGTGATGAAGGCATCCAAGGAGAGGCATCCAAGGAGAGGTGAGGTGTCAAGGAGAGAGAGAGAGGGAATTATTAATTTAAAATAGATAATTATTTTAAATTAATAAGACATAGGTTAGGAGTGTTGAAGTGGAATGGGACCAAGGGGACCAAGGGGAGAAGATGACCAAGGGTTAGACACGATTTCGGTGTCTACAATCACCATGAAAACCTACTCTCTCAAATTTTGACAAACTACACTTTTAGTTTACTTAAAGTGTTTCAAAAGCTTTCAAGTTGTATGTGGTCTTTGAACCATTCATTCCATCCAAAACTCTGTTTCTCTCATCCATCCAAAACTTTGTTCAGCTCATTCATCTAGGTAGAATCTTTGTATGTAGGCCAAAATTGGCCAACATTTCTGGCGACATCCTGGGTTTGTATGTGTGTTATGAGATAGACTAGTTGCCTTGACTGATCCATTGGGCATAATGGTGTCTCAAGTATTTTCTCTCCTATATAATATAAATTGACCTAAGGCTATCCCTTTTCTGAAAACCTCCTTTTGAAGAAACAAGGACCAAAATAAGAAAAATAACAACTATTCCTAGGGCACTTATTAAAGGTAAACTATCCTAAACATAAACTAACCTATTAAACAAATGTTCACATAGGCACTTAGATAAAACCATGAAATCTACTCTAATATATACAACAATTTAAAAAAAATTATAAGCACCTCCTTCCTGGGTCAAATAGAAAACTTTGAGTATCATTCACTTGTAACAAACCAAGATGAAAAATACCTTGATTTGGAAGTACCAAAATTGGTGAAGCAAGCAGCTTGATGGCTAATCCTTTTGATTTTTTATCCAATGGATGAAAATGAACAAACATGTCCCCAATGTAGACAGAATAGTCCAAGTCTTCCAAGCTTGGTTTATGTTGGAATATAGGAGCACTTGCTTGATGTTGCTCATCACTCTTGAGAAAGCCTTGCATGAAGACTTGATTTATGATCTTGGGAGCAACTGCACTTGGCTCACTTGGTGGTTCAAAAATTCCATGTTCTTCCACCTTATCTTTGTGAAAATTAGGATTGATCATGCTTAGAGAAACATGCTTATAATGTTTTGTGGGAAGGACATGTCTCTTAGCCTCTTCAAACTCTTTGGCAATGGCATTGAACTGTTGCCATAACTCTTTAGGCTCTTCACTGGTATGTTCATCAAATTGCATCACCTGAGCACTTGAGATATCTCTTTCATCAACCTCACTCAAGATTTCATCTAATTCTTCAACTATAAATGAGGGTTGATTTAAACATATAAGGTTTGAAATATCACACCTATCTTGCTCAAGATCTAATTTGTTTTCCTCTAGTTTCAACATATCAAGGTTATCCTCAACTGACACCTCATCTTGAAGTGGACCAACCTCAAGAACCTAGTTTTGATCCTCTTCTTCATCTATGTAGAATGGAACTTCAATAGTCCATTAAAGGTCCACCCCATGTTTAGATTGAGGATTGTCCTCTTCAAGCAAGTTTACAACACTAAGTTGCTCCATTTCACTCAATAAATCTAAGCACAAGTGTTTTCATTGATCTTATAAGTTGTTTGAGATAACCTTGACCTCCATAATAGATTCATGAAGGCTATCTTCTTGTGGCTCATCAATATTCTACAACTTGAATGTTGAAACATGTTCTTCCCTATAAAGTGGGCTGCCTATCATGATCTCCTCATCATAGATACTTGTATTGTCCTCATATGGCTCACTTATGAATTCAATCTCCTCCTCTATTCTTCGTAAAATAGGCTCTTTATCTAAGAGGGAGATGGTGGAAGGGTGGATAAGCTCACCTTGCTTGTATTTTAAAAGAGTGTCCTTCTAGATAGGGACTTTGAATGGCTTATTTGTTGGATCCTAAACCAGTGTTTGGACCTCTACAACCAACACATCCTCCTTATTCTTTATACCCTTCTAAACTTATTTCCATGATGGAAATGAGTATAGAACATACACCTTTTCTTCCTTTTGAATGTTTATAGGAGAAGGTGGCCTCACAAGTGAGGGTATGACATAGCTAGGGTCGAATGTGTTAGAGAAGATCCATGATGGAATGGCTTCATGCTCTTGAGTGGGGAATGGGAATATGGGTAGGAGAGGTCAAACTAATTGGTTTAGGTTTGATATAGCCTTTCTCCCATTACTCAAACACTTTTTCAATGGATAATACCCACCTTTTCATCTTGTTGGCTAGATATTTTGTAGGTTAGCAAAAAAAACCGAAGTAGTCATGGGATTAAATCCCTTTCATTTAATTATGAAGCTCCTATATGCTTATGTTTATCTACTCTTACTATTCACACTTTCAATCTTTTACAATTTATGCATAGGAAATATATAAGTTATCTTATTTTTGGGTATTACTTTAATCACAAAGTTCATGAACCATAATAGAGTGATTTTTTAGCAAGTAGATGATTCAAAGATTATGCAATGAAATTCTTATAATGTGGAAAATGAAAAGAACTAGAATTCATGGAAAAAAAATTGTACTTCACAACAAGTAGTTTTTGGCAAAGCTTATTGTATCCATACAAACAAATAAACATATAAGATATGATAAATTTTTCAAAAAATGATTAAGAATAATTTGAATTCATATTCAGATTTAATGATAACATAAAGTTTACCATTTTAATCCTCATAAAATGCACCGAACGATATCTTTAGACGTAATGTTCCTCAGAAACCAACTTATTCACTTTGAACAAAGTCCATACAAAAAATATACAAAAATCTAAACACAAAGTTTTAGATTGCTTAGTCTTTTTATATAATGGTTACAATTGCTTTTAAAAAATTACCCTCCTTTGTATGTAGAAATTTTCCCATATTTATAAATTTTTAGATATCAAATACAATTAGGAAACAACTCTTGAATTCCCCATGTGCTGCATTAAATTCTAAAAACCATTGGGAGACGTCTTCTTGAAATTTATCATGTATGGCATGTAATGGCTAATGACATGCACTTATTCTTAGTTTTACTATTTGGATCAAATACAACTTATTTTCATGTTATGCTTAGCTCACTCAAGTAATTTATTTTTAAAAAATGACTTCAAGTAATAACATCTAGCCAATTTACTTGAGTCTTTCATTTTATACAACTTACTTATAGAGTAACTAATTAAAAAAAAATTACTTCAAATACATTTCTCAAGTCATTTGAAAAGAATAGAAGAAGTTGAAAATAAAGGTAATAGTATTCACTCTAATTCATGAACTTCTTTTCTGCACTTTTCCCTAAAGCTGATGTGTTATGACATCATAAATTGAATGGTTGCATCATCTGACTTGGCAACTGATTATCTTTCTATTTAAAATCTTAGTAGCTCATTTTCAAGCTTCTTTCAATAACCTTTCACCCTCTTAAGATTGGGTTTCAAACTTTTGACATTTCAATTACTTTTTATTATCTCCTTTATTGATTTTGTTGTGAATGGAGTAATGGCCTCTTTAATTACTTGCTTGAATTCTTGAAGTAATTATTTTTATATCTTTGGTGGTTATTTTGACCAAACATTCATTAGATAGAAAATAAAATCCTCCAAATCTATTTTTACATTGTGAGCATCTTCTTCTAGAGTTTTTATTCCTTCAATCATTGATCCAAAAATGTGCAAGTGAAAAGATAAGATGTGTTCTTATTTTGCTTTTATCATTAACCCCTATAGAACAATCTTTTCTTCAATAAAAATATTTTCACTTAAAGCATTTATCTATCGAAGGTTGTCCTACTATAATTTATATATTCCATTTTTATTTTTAATCTCTTTCATCATTGTTTTTAGTTGTGCCAACTGATTCTATATGTCAGCTAACTTGCCTAAAACCTTAGGAAACCATTTCTATGCAGTTTGTATCATTTTCTCTATCTATTCATCAACTATGTTGGCCTTATCACCATTTTATTCTACTAAAGTTATTTTTTGATGATCAATTATGTCTCCTAAAAGTAATGACTATTGGGGATCAGATCTTGCCACATTGGCAATTATTTCACACAGCATAGAAATGTGCTCCTTTAGTTTAGCTTTATCATCCTTTTCTTCATCAAGATTCTGAAAAAGAGTATTGATAAGAGTCTATGTGTCTTGCTTCAGACCCTTTGTATTGACTTCCCCTAGATATGCCTTTGTAATTGCTAAATATTCTTCTATGATTCAATCTTAGACTTACCCTATGGAGGAATTGATATTTTAGCAAATTTTTGACCTAAAGGATCAATTATCAGTTTTGAAGTCATTTCAACACACTTGGGCTTCTTGCCCTTATGATCAAGACTTTTTATAAATTAAAAGTCTATCTCTTCCAAATTTATTTCTTCTTTTGATTCAAGAGCTATTTGTAATGCCAACCATGAGGAAAAATTTGTACTTGTGGAAGTAACTATATATATCACCATTTGTTGATGATTATCTCTCACCATTATCTCTTGAGCAAGAGCTTATTTTGTACCTAGAATATATTCTATATGAACAACATTGGAATCTATTTGTTCATCTTTCTCTTTCTCTTCCTACTTGATAGGAATTTCTTATTCTTTTTCTTCTCTATTGGTTTTATTCTCAAGTTCAACTATTATCTTTTGTTATGATATCTCCTAAGATGCAATCACCTCTCCAGTAGTTATTTGTTCTAGTTATTTTTGGGTAGGAATAGTAGGAATTGTGGGTTGATCATTAGAAGGAGGTGGAGATGGATCAATAGGTGGAGAAGATGGAGGAAGAGGACGAAGAGCATCAGTCTCTCTCTGAGTAGATTTTTCTAGAGGTTTGATGCTCAGAGACTTTAGAGGTGGCATAAGTATGGATGGGTCTACATCTTTCAATACTAGATGTATGTTTTCTACCAATAATGAATATGAAGATGTGGTAGGTATGGTAGAAATAAAAGTGACAGGAGGAGTGGTGTTTATGGAGAAACCAGAGGAGATGCAAAGGTAACTAACTAAATTGGTACCTTTTTCTTTACTAAAGAGTATGTTTCATTATCATTCTTATTAAAATTCAACTTCTTCATTAGTTCTTGACTTCCTTCTCCTTTCATTTTTTTCCTTTTATGACGTACTTGGCCAATTTATGTTATTATCAACTCCTTCATGCGGTATCCCTTACTAAAAAAGTCATGTTAAAATCATATTAAGAACAATTGAAGTCATCTCAGTAATAGTCTTTACCTCATTCTTCTTGTAATCAATTTTTGGGAGTGGAACATGATCTCCTCCCATTGTATGATAAGAATAAAAAATTACTTGTCTATCATCTTTCATGTTTTCAATAATTGTATCTAAATCAAAAGAGTGAATTTTTTGAATAGTCGTCATGCTATTATCTCTTCTTCTCACTTCAAACTCATCTCTACAATTAATCCAGAAGTATTTTAGGTCAAGGATATTCATATATTGAAGAGAAATTATGCTTTGTGTTATGCCTCTACAATAAAAGCTTTCTCTAGCCTCAAAATGTGATTGATTATAGTTATGATACATCTCTATTTGTACATTTTTGGCTTTATAAATGCTTAAATAATGATATTGGTCAATAACAATAGAAAAACTAATTGGAGAATGGTGCACTTTTAACTAAAGATCATGTAATTCCACCAGCTATCTACATAATTCCATTAGAATCCATTTATAACTAGGGTAACTTAGAAATTTTACTAGAGTCCCTATGAAACCACTAATTCTGATGTATGTAAAATCTAAGAATTGAATAAAAATACATCTAAAATGGGAAATTACATCAGAAATCTCTTGGCCTTCAAAACAACATTTAATTTACAAATTATTTCATAAAAGAATGCATCATTTACCCATTTATAGTGATTGAAGTATTTATACAAAGTCAATTGAGGGTAGTATTCAAAGATGGGATCTGTTGTCATCAGCCCGTTTATATTCAGCCTATAAAAGGTTCTATTAGATGCTACAATATATAATAAATATGAAGTCATATTGAAATCAAAATATTGCAATACATTACTTAGTTGATGATCAATGTTGTCCCTTATCATTCTTGATCATTCAATCTGAGCATAACTCCTATTGACATCAATATCCCTTATGTAAGCATATATCTAGGTGGAAAAGTTCTTAGCATGTTTCTCTTCATTGATTCTACACAATAACTGTGTGATATCATTAACTTCTTGGACCAAGTCAGACCTCACTATTTGCCTTAGAAACATTTAGGGTTGTTTTTATTTCTTTAGATAAGTAGTATTCATTATGCTGATGGATTCTAGTGCTTTATTCTTCTAGAGATCTTTAGCTTTTTTCATTGATAAGTATATCACTTTAGGTCTTGATGGGATCTTCAAACAATAGTCAAAATATTGAGCATCTAATCTGATCACCAAATTACATGTAGTATATTTTACTATCCTAGTGAGAGAATCATAATACTTGGCACATTCTATAATAAATTTAGATAGTTGTGTAGATCTTGGGAAAGTTACAGCTTGCAGGGTTCCATTGTTTGTCATTATTTGCATGAGTGGTGTTTTGATTGTGGCTTTAGATCTTTCTAAAAAATCTGTTATAAAAACATGTCCCTTGTCAGTGTCATTAATTTCTAATACTTTGGATGAAATTCAAGACTCAATGGGATATCCCTTATATTCATACTTCATCCTTGCTTTATTTGACTTCCCAACTCTTTTTTCTTGTTCTTTCCTTTCCTACTTAGATCTGGAACTTCTTCAAGTGAAATCTTAGAAAAGTTTTCAATTAAAGTTACTTATTCTTCTACTCTTGACATTTGTTATGACTAACACTAGAAAGACTTGGTAAATACTCTAAACATTTCAGTAATTATTCTTGTTGGTTTTAGAAAAGGTTACACAATTGAGTTAAATTATTGTCTTATGTAACAATCCTAAGCAATCTTCGGGTATTAGGAACTTCAAGTAGTAGTAAACCTTGAAAATTTTAGAAAATGCATTTTAATTAATAGGGTGTTGTAATTCCAAGAAGGTCTAGGTATTTTTCAAGTATGCAAGTTTTAAGACTCCGAGTGAGTGACAATCATTTACAACTATGGGTTTCTTTGGGAAAGTTACTAGGGTTAGAAAACTCAATGAAGTAGAAGCAATAAATAGTCAAAAATTTGGGTAAGCAATGCCCCTTGGGAACTCCATGTATAATGAGACTAATTGTTCAGGTTCAAGATTCTGGGTAAGCACCAAGTTATGAAGAGTTTGAGTATATAATCTAGGTCAATTGCTAAGTATTTGTAGAAATATTTTATATTTTGGGATTTTGTTTGATATTTTCATATGTAAAGTGTTTTTGAAGAATTTACAAGGTTTTAACAACACCATACATGCAAAAAATGACATTTACAATTAGAAGCAAAATAAGAAATGACAAAAAGATTTTCAAATGATGCATGAAAATTAACCATGGAAAAACAAGATATACAAGCAGAATGAGATCATGAAACTGAAGGGGAAACAAAATAAATACCTCGAATGCAAATGGGTTGTGAAGATTTTGTGCCAAAATCACTCCAAAAGCTCAAATAATATCACTCAAGATTCACAGGGGCATCAATTAGGTTAGATAATACAAAATCAAGTTGGGAAATGAGATGTAATTTTTAATATTTTTATTAACATGCACATTAATGACAACTAAGTGACACGTGTGAGGAAATCCATGCAAGCATTTTGATAACTATCAGGTTTCATGAATTTCTTCACTTAAATTGGTTTATGAAGTCAACTCTATAACCCCAATTTGGTCTGAGCTTATGAAGACTTTGGACTTGTGAACCTTTATTGATTTTAATTATGATTTAAGCAAGTGAAGTAATGTAGCTTCGAAACCATGAATTGATCTAAGTAGTGTTTTACGGGTTTAAAAATCTTCTTTACTTAGCTTTTATGATTTTTAGAAGTAAAGTCATTTCACAACTCTAATTTAATCTAAATGATGTAACTCGGGTTTACAAAGATAACTTACTTCACCTGTTTGAATAAGTAACATAACCTATAGATCCCAAATTGGCCTAAGGATGAGCCCAAACACTTAGTTTTTTGAAATTTTTTGGAAAGATGGAAAAATGGGTTTTATGATAATGACCTAGGTAGACATTTTCTAACCTTTTAGATCAATTTAAAATAATTTGTTAAAAAAATCAATTATAGTGAAAATTACTAAAGTCTAAGTCTTATTCATGGGACTAAGTTTTGACAAGGAGAACTAAATATCATAAGACAAAAGACAAAAATTTCAATAGGGTTAACCCAAAATTTCTAAATTTGAAATTTTGGGGATCCTAGTTGGCTCTGATTGGGGACATCTTTATTTATATCAAAAATATTGAAACATGGGTGAGATCCTAGTATCTCTATTTTTGAGTCTTTCTATTAGGTATAGATCCAAGTAAAACTCAATAACAAAAAACTTCAAAACAAACAAATATAAAAATAAAAATTAAGGTTTTATTTATATACATATAGGTGTGACCCTTCTACTTGGTTCTTGTAAAGCTTCAAGTGTTACCCATTGTAAGGCAGTGGTAGTTTAATTCCATCCCGGTAAGCTACAATGAAGCTATCTTTTTTAGTAAATTTATTTATCTTGAATGGTCCTTTCCACAGTGAATCAAATTTGTCATGCATCCCTTTTGGTTCATTTCGCTTATCCCATAGAAGGACCAATTCACTAACTTATAACTTTTTTTTAACCTTTTTGTCAAAAATCTTCTTTACTTTCATCTGATGATAAGTTAAATGGTTAACAAATTGAGGATTAACTTATTGTATTTTAGATAATAACATAATCCTCTTGTCAAGTGAATCTTGATAAGTTACGTCTTCAATAGCCTTAGACGGTTTTAAAGTAGGTAAATCTATGGTGATGGGTATTTTAGCATCTTTTCCATACAACAACTATAATGGTGGCATGTTGTAGTCATATAAAATGTCCAAATTGGTAGATTGAGTGTGTCTTGTGACACACAATCCATAAGACCCTCTTTCATACTCTCATAACCCTTCTAGACACCCTTTTGCTTATAACTAGTCATTCATAGACTTTTGAGACCTAATTATAGCTCAATCAGGTTGCATTTCCCATGCTAATTCTATTCCCCCAAGTCTAGAGCCTATAGGATAGGATCATTGGTGTTGGACTATAGTTTCAAACCCTAGGGTGTCCTATTTCCAATGCTCCTATCCAATCACATTTCAAGCCCAAATGATTATTTCCTTCTGATTCCTATTCTTTATAATGTCAGCCTAGCATGAATAAATTTAACCCATAACCAATAGATCTCTATAAAATCCCATTCAAAGTTCATTTAGAAGGGGTTAGAAAATATGACAAAAGCAAACAAAAATACAAGCAAGCCCACTAAGGTAAATTTATCTATTATCTACATACAACCATCCAATATAGCTACCATCATATTCAAATCCTCACACCAGTCCCTAACCACCTCAAACACTTTCAATTTGGCATTTTTACATTTACATAACACTATTTTATAAAGCACATAAAGTGAGAGAATTACATATGGCTTGATCCCTCTTCAAAATATTGGTATGTAGATAGCATGCCCACATAAAGGGTGTGGATACATGTTTAGTACATCTTACACACATTAACCACCCCCATCTTTCTTAAGTTTCATCAAGCACAATAAAGGTTTAGGGTTTAAATATTGAATCATATCTACAAAGAGCTCTGTCGACATTCAAGACTCAATATCATAGGCAGACTCATATAGGGATAATGGACAAAACAAAAAACTTATATCTTTGTGACTAGTTTGGACAACAGTGGTAGGACCTAGACTATAACACTGGACCCTGAAGTTTCTTATTTTTATTAATCGTGTCCTTTCATTGAATGAAATCTAGATCCAAGTTCACAACACTATCCTAGTTCTACACAACCAGTTTCAACCTCTATCTTAGTCATCTCAGTCTAGTTTTAATCTAAGTTGCATTTTCCCTCTTTCATTACTATTTTTAGAAAACTAAAAAAATTAGATAAATTATACAAATTAGTATTGTAATTATTGCAATATTATTTACTGATTTATTATTCTAGACCCTTAACTAAATTAGGAGTAAAACTCCAATTTTTCCAAAATAGTTAAATCATTTGGTGAACCCAACTTACTTTATTTGTGCACAAAAACCCTAAAAACCATAGGTTAAATTACTTGCTAATTTTTCAGTAATTTTTTATTTTTCATGTATATTTTAAATCATAAATTCAAATTTAATTTTTAAATTTACCTTAGTAATTTTAAAAATAATTTATTCCAAACTCTAGTTGAATTTACTGGGTCTTTTTACGCATAAAAACCCTAAAGACTCCATGGAAAATTCCTTCCTAATTTTTCCAATTTTTTTTTCAATTTTTTTACCTACATATTTAAATCAAAAATTTGCATTAATTTTTAAAATTCCATAGTAATTTTAGAAACATTATTTTCTTCCAAACCCTAGTTGCATATACTAGGTCCCTTTAACTCAAGAATTTTTCCAATATTCTTATGATTTTTCTTACACACATATTTAAATAAAAAATTCACATTAATTTTTAAAATTCCATAGTAATTTTAAAAATATCATTTTTCAAAACCCTAGTTGCATATTCTAGGTTCCATTGCTTTTGAGGTATCACCTTACATGTTTGTGAGCTTTGTATCCTTTTTATGTATTTTCTAGTTTTCTATTTTTAGGACTTTACATTTTTTATATTCGGTACTTTCATTTCATATCACTTCACTTATTAAAATTTATTGAAAAAAAATCAATTTATTTTTCTACATTAACAATGGCCCAATATACTGATTTTGATCAAACTAATAAAAGATAACTTCAAGAACTCTTAACTAAACACTCTAACATGTAAGATGATATGCTTAAAATACTACAAGAAGAGCAATAAAAAATAAACAATGTTCAATCCACTCAAACCACAAAGCAACTAGTTTTAAATGACACTACGAGGGAAACTATATCTCAATAACCCTTTATAGCAACCCAACCTTCCTATGAGGCACTTCCAGTTACAACTAGTACATCATTGTCTCCTGATGTGGAAGCACTTATATAAGAGATTAAATCTCTTTAATCTAAGGTGTTAAATCTTAAGTAAGGTGACTCTGGACCTACATAGGCCTTAGATTCTTTTGCTCTACTTCATACACTATTGGCATGTCATATTGCTTCTACACCCTTACCCCTAGGTTTTGTTCAATCCAAGCTCACTCTATATGATGAAAAGGGTGATCTAAAGACACAATTAAGATCTTTTCATGTAGCATGCTTGGATTAATTTCCAAATGACTATTTACTAACCAATCTATTCTCATGGAGTCCAAAGGATTATGCTTTACAATGGTTCTATAGTCTACCAAATCAGACGATCAATGCATTTAATCTTTTATCTAACATGTTCCTAACTCATTTCAACATTAACATCGGTGATAAGGTTTCCTATGCCCAAGTTGCCCAATAGAAACAAAGGTCAAATGAACATCTCATAGATTATGTTCATTGGTATATGACTATCTTGGTTAAGATGACTAACCCCATGGCTAATCAAGGGTTACAAGATCTCTTCAAATAGAGTCTTCTACTAGTTTTGCATGTATCAATAATGTTCAAAAGATTATTTTATTTCACTAAGTTATGTCATGCACTAAAGTAAAGGGATGTCAAATTAATTTAAATGGAAAAACTCAAGTACATAGTTGGAAGTATTGTCATTGATGTCAAAGGTCTAGTATTGGTGATAAAGGCCCCATTACATTTAATGGTGTTTTTAATATTTATATCTTGGCTAATGTGTGTTAATATTTATTTAATATTAAAAAATATATTGTTGGTTGCATATAAGTGAAAAGAAGGGCCATGGATAAGTCAAAGAGTCACGGGTTAAAGATAAAAGAGGAATGGGATGCATTTTTTCATGAAGAGTCATCTTGAGGAAATCCAAGAGTCACCATGTGAAGACAAAAGAATAAATGGCACTTTTTTCCATGAAGGGACAGTTTGAAGAATATAAAAAGTCACCAAGATAAATACAAAAGAGGAAAGGATGCATTTGCTTATGGAGGGTCACTATGTGACTTTTCAAATGCAAGGATAGGAAGGGTCATGTAAGTTTGGTGCCATTTTTCATGAGGATTGAAGGGTCACAAAGGGTGAATGCCAAAGGTCATTTGGAAAGCTATGAATAAAGGATTGAGAAGCTATTTGTTATATGAAAGAGAGTGCATGGTTTGTATTTGTTTTAGAGGAGATATAAGCAAGAGATATTGTAGAGGTATATCATTTGTTGAGTAAGTAACATTGAGATATAGTTTTGTTTTATACACAAGAGGGGTTGGTTCTCCTATGGGTTGGTGCTCACAAATATTTTCAAGGGGTTGGTGTTCTTGTGGGTTAGTGCTCACAAATAGTTGTTGTGTTGGTGCTCAGAAAAGTGGGTGGTGCTCCTGCAAGATAGTGCTCATTCATATACTTGAGATTATTCTCTATGGTTTTTCCCACTTTGGGTTTCTACGTAAAAATCTAGTGTCTCTCTCTCTCTCTCTTGTGTGGTGCATGTTATTATTTCAATTTTATTACATATCTTGAATGTGAGATTAAGTGGTTAAAAAAAAGAAACCAGATTAATTAAAAGATATATAATATATTAATTCATTCCCCCACCTCTTAGTATATTTCATGCTTAACAATTGGTATCAGAACAGTTTCCTTTGGAAAAAGGTTTACAGCTTGAAGGTAGATCGAGAAAGCACGATGGCTGGATCACATGAAGGTTTTTTTAAAAATAAAGTACCTTTGTTTGATGAGACAAATTATGCTTTTTGGATCGTAAATATGAATACTTATTTGATGGCTCATGGATTTGACATTTAACAAATAGTGGTGGAGGAATATGAAGAGGCACATACACTTGTAACTACTCTAACAGAAAAGAAGGCAAATGAAAATAATGATAAAGCTTTAAGTGCTATTTTATGTTATTTATGTGAATTAAAATTTGTTAAAGTTTTGCAATGTAAATTTTCTCATGAAACTTGAGTAAAACTTGAGAATATTTACAAAGGTGATGGAAAGGTTTAACAAGCTAAGCTTCAGACTTTCAAAGATAGTTTGAGATTTTGAATATGGAAGAGGAAGAAAATATAGCAAGTTATCTTTTATAGGTTGATCAAATAGTTAATCAGATTCAAAGTCTTGGAAAAAAGTTAGAAGAATCAATTTTGGTACAAAAATTATTAAGATATCTACCATTGAGATATGATGCAAAAGTTTTGGCTATTGAAGAGATGAAGAATTTAGCCAAGATAAAGATGGATGAGCTACATGGTATTCTTATGGCATATGAGATGCAGACCAAACAAGGGAAAAACTCAAAGAGATAATCTTCTTTCAAGACATCAAAGAAAGAGAAGGCTAAGATTCAAGAATCAAGTGATAGTTATAGTGATGATGAAGATGACAATGGAGCTCTATTCATTTGTTAGCCAAAAAAGGGCACAGGTAAATATCAAAGAAAATTACCTTTTAAATATTTTAATTTTAGAAATATTAGAAATTTTATAGCTAAGTGCCTAGATAAGGGTAATGGTGACAATGAAGAAGAAAAGTCTACATACAAGAAGAGTTTCAAAGGAAAATTCAAGAAGGGATTTGAGAAGAAGAGTTTGTATTTTAAAGATCCTAGATTAGCTAAAGATAGTGGAGTCAATGACTTAGAAGAAGAAGAGATTCTATTCATAGCCATACATGAAGATGCCTCCACAAGCAAAAGTACAGATGATCAAGAAGAAGAACAAGATGAAGCCGAAGTGAATCTAGAAGGAGAACTCATTTGTGCCTTAGAAGAGTTAAAAGTTCTTGAGAAGAATAATCAAAGATAAAAACTCCAGATCAAAAAAAATGAAAAAGATTCAAAGGAAATAATTGAAGATCTACAAACAGATTTTGAAGAAACTAAGAAGAATGAAAAATATCTAACAACATAGTTGCAAAAATTAAGTGAAGAATGTGAAAGGTATGTTATTGAAATTGTTTTTTTAAAAACAGATCTTGAGAAAACAAATAAAGTAATTAATGATAGAGCAGTCAATGATTCAAAATTTGAGAATAGCACTAATATGTTGAATAAGATATTAAAAAGTCAAAGATCAATGTCAGATAAGACAGGTATCGGATTTAAAAAAGAGAAATGGAAAGCCACTACTTTCATAGATAAGGTTAACACAAAAAAAGAAAGAGCTATGTTGAAGCTCTTACAAAAGAGGAAATAAAAAGGGAAAAAGTTAACAATATAGAGAAAATCTCAAACAAAGAAATCTAGAAAAAATAGAGCTACAAAAGGTAATCATGTCAAAGATATACAAACAGATCCTATTTTTATGGTTACTATTTTTATTGTAATGGTCATGGTCATAAGAAAATAGAATGTCAAAAAAGGGATAACAATTTCATAAATAAAGAGAAGGAAACTCATATAGAGTCAAGAAAAAGCTACAGCTCTTTTACTCCTCTATCAGGATTTGATGAAGAGGCTATAATATGTTACAAGTGAAACAACTTTAGACACATTACTCGATACTAGAGAAGCATGTTAGAGGCTCCATTCATCAAGAAGAAAGTTTAGACAGGCTCATGGCAGAAGAAACAACCTAAAAAATCTATGTTGGTACAGACAGTTTTGCATGCAAAAAATAAAGAAAAGACATGGTTCATTGACAGTGGATATTCGAGGAACATGATAGGAGATAAGAGAAAGTTCATAACCTTGAAGAAGATCAATGGTGGCACGGTAAAATTTGAAGATAATACTACTACTAGAATTATTGGAAAAGGTACACTAAGTTTGGATAATGGTAGAACTAAAACTAAAAATGTTTTGTATGTAAAAGCTCTTAAGCATAATATTTTGAGTGTAATTTAAATGTATAATCAAGGGAACACACTAAAGTTTTATGTAAAATGTTTTAAAATTAGTACAAAAGATTCAGATGTGTTGGTTGCAGATGCTCAGAGAACAAAGAATAATTTATATATGTTATCAAACATCAAAGGTCAAAGATGTTGTTTGATTCAGATTGAAGAAAGTTGGATATGGCACAAGAGAATGGGATACATAAATTTTGACAATCTTATCAACATCAACAAGAAACAAGCAGTCATAAATCTTTTAAAAATTACAAAGCCATCCAACATGCCTTGTGAACTTTATCAACATGAGAAGCAGGCCAGAAGGAAGTTCAAAACAAAAGTGTACTCAAATACTCAAATGTTATAGTTTGTTCAAACTAATTTGTGTGGACCTATGAGAATTCAAAGTACTTAAGGTGAGAAATATTTCATGTTGTTTATTGATGATTTTTCATGTATGATTTGGGTAATATTTTTAAAGAAAAAATTAGAAGATTTCAAACATTTAAAATCATTCAAAGCATTAGTTGAGAATGAAACCAATTTAAAGATTAAGTGCCTAAGATCAGATCAAGGAGGAGAATTCATGTTAGATCAATTTATTGAGTATTATGAAGACCATGGAATAAAGAGACATTATTCAGCAGCTAGAACTCCACAACAAAATGGAGTAGTTGAACGGAGAAACAAAATAGTTCAAGAGATGGCAAGGACAATTCTACATTAATCCAAGATACCAAATAAATATTGGAGAGAGGTAGTTGCTACGATAGTGCATATTCAAAACAAAACATTATTAAGAGTCAATAGTGATAAGACTCTTTATGAGTTATCAAAAAATAAACCAGCAATAGTTGATTATTTCAGAGTTTTTGGTAGTAGATGCTTCATAAAGAGAACCGATAAAAAATTGAGTAAGTTTGAATCTAGAGCAAGTGAAGGTATATTTCTTGGTTATTCTTTAAAAAGTAAAGCTTATAAATGTTATAACAAAAGAACCAAGAAAATAGTTGAAACTGCAAGTGTCAGGATAGAAGGAGCACAAAGAATCAGTGATCCAATAGACATTATTGAAGTCATTAAAAAGAAATATTTTGAATAATCAAATGAAGATGAGAAGGAGAAAAAAGACACAAAAACCCCATCCAAATATGTCTAGAGAAATAATAATGAAAGTGACATCATTGGGGATATAAATGAAGGAATTCGCACTAGAAGAATGATGGTAAGTGAATCTAAGCAAGTTAATATATCTTTATTATCCAAAATTCAGCCTAGAACTTTTTCAGAAGCTAGACATTATTAGCATTGGGTTAAGGCAATGGATGAAGAATTAAATCAGATAAAAAAGAATGATATTTGGGAATTAGTGCCTAGACCAAAACATCACAATATGATAGAAAAAAATGGGTTTACAAAAATAAGTTGAATAAAAATGGAGAAGTGACCAGGAATAAAGCAAGATCAGTATGTAAAGGATATGCTCAAATTGAGGGAATATATTTAAAAGAAACTTATGCACTAGTGGCAAGGCTAGAGGCTATTAGAATGTTTCTTGCATATGTAGTGTTTAAAATTTTAAAAGTGTTTTAGATGGATGTCAAATCTACCTTTCTAAATATGAATCTAAAAGAAGAGGTCTACATTGAGAAACCTAAAGGATTTATTCTCCTAAATATTAGTATCCATGTATGCAGATTGAAGAAAACACTGTATGGATTGAAAAAAGCTTCTAGAGCTTGGTATGTAAGACTTGATAAGTACCTACATGATCAAGGTTGCAAGAGAGGATTTTCTGATAGTAATTTCTAAATCAAAATAGAAGGTGAGAATCAATTGATGGTTGTGGTATATGTTGATGACATCATTTTTAGAGGAAACATTGAAAAGATGACAAGAATTTTTTGATAATATGCAAAAGGAATTTGAGATGTCTGTGCTTGGAGAATTGTCATTTTTCTTAGGATTGTAAATATTTTATTCAAATAAAATAATTTTCATATCTCAAAGTAAATATATTAAGAAAATGTTGAAAAAAATTAATTTTGAGGATTGTGCACCAGTTGGCACACCAATGAGTACATGAAATAAGGTGAACAAGGATGAAAACTCACCTATTGCAGATCAATCTTTGTATAGATCTATGATTGGTAGTCTTTTATATTTGACAACATCAAGGCCAAACATGATGCATGCAGTAGGTATGGTTGCAAGATATTAGTTAGATCCAAAAGATAGTCATGTTCAATTGGTGAAGAGAATATTCAAATATATCAAGGGGATATTAGATTATGGATTGTGGTATCCCACAGACAAATATTTCACTTTGGTTGTTTATACAGATTTAGATTGGGTAGGTTGCTTGGATGATAGAAAGAGTACAAGTGGAGGAGCTTTCTTTATAGGTGATAGCTTAGTATCATGGCTAAGTAAGAATCAAAATTTAGTATCACTTTCTATAGCTGAAGTAGAATATATTATAGTATTATTGTTTTGTACTCAAGTGCTTTGGATGAAGCAAACTTTGGAAGATATCAAGGTAAAATATGATGAACCTATTTCTATTTTTTGTGACAACACAAGTGTTATTAATATTTTGAAGAATCTAGTGTTGCATTTAAGAAAAAAACCTATTCCCATCAGATATCACTTCTTGAGAGAGTAGGTTGCAAATCAACAGGTTAAGATGGAATATATTAGTACCACAGAGCAGATTATAGATATTTTCATAAAGGCACTACCAAAAGACACATTTGAATATCTACGAGATAAGTTTGGAGTAATTTATTTTACTTCTTGCTATTGAGGATCAACATCAATTAAGGGAGAGTTAAGTGTTAGCTCTAGGATAGGTCTTTTGCCATTGATGTCAAAGGGAGAATATGTTCAGGTTGGCATGTGCAGTGTAGGTTTCAAGATGTGGTAATTTTAGTTTGAGGTTTCCATAAATGACAAAGGGGGAGATTGTTAGAAATATTGTCATTGATGTCAAAGGTCTAGTAATGGTGATAAAAACCCCATTGCATTTAATGGTGTTTTTAATATTCATATCTTGGCTAATGTGTGTTAATATTCATATCTTGAGGAATTCCAAGAGTCACCATGTGGAGACAAAAGAGGGTATGGTACATTTTTCCATGAAGGGAAATTTTGAGGAATATAAAAAGTCACCAAGATTTAGACAAAAGAGGAAAGGATGCATTTGCTTATGAAGGGTCACCATTTGACTTTTCAAATGCAAGGATACAAAGGGTCATGCAAGTTTGGTGCCATTTTCCATGAGGATTGAATGGTCAAAAAGGGTGATTTCCAAAGTTCATTTGGAAAGATATAAATAAAGGCTTGAGAAGACATTTTTTATATGCAAGAGAGTGAATGTCTTGTATTTGTTTTAGAGGAGAGATAAGTAGGAGATATTGTAGAGTTATATCATTTGTTGAGTAAGCAACATTGAGAGATACTTGTGTTTTATACATAAGAGGGGTTGGTGCTCCTATGGGTTTGTGCTCACGAATATTTGCAAGGAGTTGGTACTCACAAATAGTTATTGTGCTGGTGCTCAGTAAATGGTTTAGTGCTCCTACAAATTGGTAAAAGATATATAATAAATTGATTTACCCCCCCTCTCAATATATTTTATGGTTAACATACACAAGTATAGTAGAAAAAACAAACAAGAGTAACAATAAAGTCCCATACAAAGTCAAGGTCAAAGATAACAAAATTCAAAATCAACCAACAGTTAATGTGGCTTTAGAGCCCCCTCAATGAGTGGTTTTATGAACACCTCCTTGGCAAACTTTTGCCAATCTACCAGTATATCCCACCAAAGTCTTATAGTAGTTATTGGAATGTAATATCATATCTCTCCCTCCTATTTGATAAGTTGATCCAATAAAGCCTCTTCCACAAGGATATGATCAAAATGCATTTTGAAATTTTCATAGGGCACCAGGCCACACAATAAATAAATGCATCAGTTTGAATCACAAGATACATGGCTTGATAGATGGAAACATTATTGATCTTGGCACTCCAATTGAGCCTCCTCAAGAAAAGAAAAAAACATAACAAATCTTCTCAAATCTTCTCAAATCTTTTCCCATAACATTCTAAACAGTAGACAGGGGACACATTAGGTGTTCACCATACATATCATGCACATCCACCACCAGCTACCTATAGGGAACCTTCAGTTGAGTCACATTATTTGAGTAACATGATTGGTGTGTATAATTATAGAGTTCTAGATAGACCTTTGATCTCCTTCTGAAAGCAAGAGATAGTTAAGGATGATTTGTATTATCATGCACTCTTTATCAAAGCTTACATTCATAATCATCCCAATCATAGTGTTCTCATAGATAATAGATGTAGTGTGAACATGTGTACTATGACATTATTATAGCATTTGGGATATTCAGAGCAAGATATTACCTTGATATATATAGTTATCAGTGGATTTAGTGGGCACGTATAGAGTTCATTGGGTGATATTTTAGTTCCTCTATAGGTTGGTCTGACACATATGGCCACACCATTTACTATTGTTCCTACTATAGGAGTTTTTGATGTTTTACTTGGTCGATCATGGATTCAAAAACTTTTAGAAGTACCTTATATAATTCATAGATGCATGAAATTCATTCATGCTAATAAATTTATTACCATTTGGTAGATTTTCATATGAGTTACCACTCCCCACTTCTTAGCCATCTCCTAATTTTTAGTCACTAGTTTTAGATTCTCTACCAGTTATAGTTCTTCGTCCAATTTATTTTTAGATATAATTGAGGCCTTCCTCACTAGTATAGAGAGTTATTACACATCCATAGAGGCCTCTATTAGAACAACCATAATTTTAGGACTCTAGACAATATTTAGCTACAATGTTCAAACCCAAGGTAGTATCATTGAGGTCTTAGGCCTCTACACATAGAGCACATGTTCAGAGAGATTATCCTACTACCAGATGGGTCCCTCAAATCCCTATAATTACATCCACTTCTTAGAGTTATAGGGGGACCCCATAGTCAAGTTTTCACTATAGATATTTTAGGGCATTTACATCATACATAGCTTTTAAAGCCACAGTCTTAGCCCTTCCATCATGTTTCACGATCATGCATGATCCCTTTCCTTGACATATGACACCATGATAGGGAGTCTCTCATGAGACTCATCGGTTAGTATCATTTCTTACCAATATTTCTTGTTCTTAATTTCTCAATTTCTTGTACATAGTCTCCTAATGCTTGATTGTACATAACTTATAATTAAAAATACCAAAAACAATACAAAATTTAAAAAATCCAAAATCATTTAAATCATTCAAAAACACAAAAATATTTCAATTGTATGCATTATCCATGCTTTACATTTATACTACCATGTTAGACTTACATTTGTTGTTTAATGTTATTGTTTGTTGATTCACCTACATTACCATGCTTGATCTTCTTTGAGTGTGTGTAGTGCCTTCTAGATCCTTGACTACTTCACTCTAAATATTGAGGGGGCATCCTAATTCTACATGACTACACCATCTAGGTTATGTCATTCCTACACCACACACTCTAGTTATCATGATGATGTACATTACTTTCTAGCTTACATAGATCACTCTATCAACATTCGCTATTATATAACACTTATGTATTTCTTCAAATATACCTATTCATTTACTAGATGTCTTGCATACTTTTACTTCTTACTTTGATTAGTTAGATGCACTTGTATTTTCAATATTTACATGCTTTCCTTTCTTGCTTTGCATAGCTAGATAGATTGCATTTTTCATTTCTTATTTTGTCTCTAATATGTGCCTTAGGACATTTTATGATGTCTTTTGCTTCTATTCTTTTGTGTGTCTTAGGATATTTTCCAATGTCCTTTACCTGTACTCTTCTATGTGATTGTGGCCCTCACATCAACCTTACTTGTTTCCAATTGTATGTGTATGTGGCATTTGAACATGCCTTGTATGCTTGATTTCCAATTTGAGTGACATGTGCCCATGTACATTTTTTATTGACCCCTTGGCCACTCTTGTATGCTTCTTGCTTCTTTCCTTATGTGATTGTTGCTTGATTGCTTCTCAATCGCTTACAATGCCATGATCCACATCATGCATTATCTTATTTTATTGGATGCCATGATAGACACCATGCTCCATCCCTCCTTGACAACTCACAACTAATAATTAACATTTTCAATTTCAATTCAACACATTTCACATTTTACATTGTTACATCTATCTAGGCATACCCCTATTGATCTAATAATCTCCAATGCAAATTATACTATATCTTGAGACATCTTTTTTATTATCATTATTATATCATGTATTTCATATCATAACACAGTTGTAGGACTCTTTTTTTAAGAGCAGTCATTACAAGGTCTTCATTCCTACTCTTAGAAGAGGGGCCAACAAATAGGGGTTTTGTCACAAAGATTAGAGCTCCCACTAGTCAAAAAATTAGTTTTCAGAATACTCAAAACAATAATCAAAATTTAAACTAGACATAATAGACTAGAAAAATAGTGATGATTCCAGAATAGTCATCAGATTCAACAAAGGACAATAGTGTCAAACATGGACAACAATGCCAAATAGTAGGGTGTCTTATTTTTGGTCCTCCTATCTAAATAGCAAAAAACCTAGATTTTTTAGAAATAAGTAGAAAGATAATCTTAGATATAATTTTGACAGATACAAATCAGTATAGATATAGTAGTTTTAGTAGAGTTTTTCTTGAAAAATATAGATATAGGGGGCATCATGCACATCATGATGGCTCTTGCTTCTAATTTTAGATTGGGTAGTTGGTATAACTTCCAATTCAAAATACATGTTATAGACACCAGTGATTGTGGGCAATGTGCATGGCATATTTGACTTATTTTATTTTCAAGTTTAGTATATTACTTAAGCATTATCAAAAGTTACATGCCTTATTTCATTTGCAAGTGGTTGGTGTCATTTTAGAGTGGCTTTCGTATATGCCTAACCTCCAAATTTTTGAGTGGCTTCCACATAAGTTGATTACATAGTTTCAAAGTGGCTTTCATACAAGCCTAATCTCCACCTTTTTTGAGTGGCCAAGAGTGGCCTAGTTTCTAGTAAACATTCAGCTATCCACACCACATTATTAGATTACAAAACATTCATTGGCTTTGTGTGCCATCTCATATGACACACATTCATACCAGTATCAGTTTATAGCTTCACTTCATGAGGTGATAATGGAGTTAAAGGACTAGATAGCCTTTATATTCTGGAGCCACCTACTTAGAGGGATTGGACACACAGTCCAAACATTGATTAACACACACATGATTATATTAGCTTCACTTAGTGGGTGACAATGGAGCCAAAGGGATAGCCTTCAACTCCATTCATGATATTAATCTTGGTATAACACATACCAAGCATCACTCAATAACATAAGTTTTGTATTAGTCTATTTACTCAATGAGGTGTATTCATTCCTTTCTCTTCCTCTCTCTCTCTTATCTAGTTTTTTTATATTCTTATTTTAGATATAGCATATATAGTAAAAAATTATCTACTCTTTGTTTTTATTTTGCATATTTACACTTCACAATGTGCTCTCTCTATGCACAATCATCATCACACAGCTTCATAGGCTTCACCCTTGTAGTTAAGTTTAGGTATGATTTCTACTTTCCTTTACCCTAATATTTCTCTTTTCTACATCACTAGAATATAGAGGGGGCAAATGTAGTCATAAAATGTCCAAGTTGGTAGCTTGAGTGTATATTGTGACACCCAATCCATAAGACCCTATTGCATGTTCTAATAACCCTTCTTGACACCCTTTTACTTATAACCAGTCATTTCTAGACTTTTGAGACCTGATTCTAGCTCAATCAAGCTACATTTCTCATGTTAATTCCATCCCCTCATGTCTTGATCTTGTAGGACAAGAGTGCTAGGGTTGGATTATAGCACCAAATCCTAGGGTGTCCCATTTTAAACACTCCTATCCAATCACATTTTTAACCCAAATGACTATTTCCTTTTGATTCCTATTCTTCATTATGTCAACCTAGTATGAATATATTTAACCCATGACCAATAAATCTCTATAAAATCTCATTCAAAGTTTATTTAGAAGGGGTTGACAAATATTACAAAAGCAAGTAAGAATACAAGAAAGACCACTAAGGCAAATTTCCATATTCTCTACATACATCCATATAATGTAGCTACTAGCATATTCAAACCCTCACACCAGTCCCTATCCACCTCAAACACTCTCAATTTATCATTTTTGCATTTGCATAACACTATTGCATAAAGCACATCAAGTGGGATAACTACATATGGATTGATCCCTCTTTAGAGTATTGGTATGTAAGTAACATACCCAAATAAGGGGTGTGGATACACATTCAATGCATCTTACACACACTAAGCCCCCTGCCCCCCCCCCCCCCCCCCCCCCCCCTCTTTCTCAAGTTTCATCAAGCATAATGAAGGTCTAGGGTTTCAATATTGAATCAGATTTACAAGGAGCTCTGTCTACATTCAAGACTCAAAATTTTGTAAATAGGCTCATATAGGGATAATGGACAAAACCCAAAAAACTTAGATATTTGTGACCATTTTAGATAATAGCAGCAGGACCTGGACTATAGTACTAGACCTTAAAGTATCTTATTTTTGGTGCTCCTATCCTTTCACTAAATGAAAGCTAGATCTAGGTTCATGACACTATCTCAATCTTACACAACTAGTTTTAGCCTCTATCTCAACCATCTCAGTCCAGTTTTAAGCTAAATTGCATTTCTCCTCTTTCATTACTATTTTTAGAAAGCTACAAAATTCAAATAAATTATTCAAATCAATACTATAATTATTACAATATTATTTACTAATTTATTATTCCAGACCCTTAACTAAATTAGGAATAAAAATCCAATATTATTAAAATAGTTAAATCACATGCCAATGGCTTTCTTTGGAGTGATTTTGTCAGCCGACAATTTATCAAATAGCTTCTTATGCTAGGTATGTTGATCTTCATCTACTAGTTATTGAATGATAGTCATCAAGTTCTTGTTACTTGATTCAGCTTGGCCATTCCCTTGAGGATAGTAATTTAAAGAGTGAACTAAATCTATTCATTGTAAATAATAAAAATAAGTTAGTTTAGCTAAAAAAATGTTAGATGCATTATTTTTTACTATCTTGTGAGGAACACCAAATATCACTATAATGTTTTCCTTGATAAAATCACATACAACTTCAAAATTGGCTTGATTAACAGGAATGTTTTCTACCCACTTGCTAAAGTAATCAGTGGTGGTTAAGACATAATAATGGCCAATACTTGAATAGGGATTCAACATACTAATAAAATCTATGCCCCACTGGTGGAATAGTTCATTGATTATGATTAGTTTTAAAGGTAATGCTGACAACTTTAGACATCCCACAAAATATTGACATGCTTGGCACTTAGAAACCCAATCCAATCTATCTTAGAAAAGATTATGCCAATAGTAGCTTACTTGTAGTATTTTATGTGATGTAACTTGTGATAAAAAGTGACCTCCACATGTTTTATCATAGAACTATTCCATTAGTCTCTTTTGTTTTTATTTTCTCACACAATAAAAGAAGACACCATCAATTCCACGTTTATACAAACCGTTGTCCCAAAGGACAAAATATTTAGACTTCAGCTTGATGATACATTTTTCTTTATATGTAATATGAGCTAGACATTCTCCATAAGTTAGGAAGAAAGCAGTCTTATTGTACCATTCATCAACAAGATAAACAAAAAGAACCATAAGAAAATTTTCATTTGATTCATCTTGAAGTAAAAATACCATAGGATATGTTTCATCTAGTTTACTTTCTATCATTAATTGAAACAAGTCTCTTCCTCTCACTAGCTTTATTGGTTTGATATCAAGATCAAACTCTTGAACCTTAGCTACCTAGGTGCCTTTTAGTAATCCCAACTCTTGCTAAGCTAGAATAGATTTAACTATAGTGTCAAGTACATATATTTTATTATGTGAAGATAATATATAGTACCTAAAGGCTTTGCATACTTTGACTATAGCATATTCATGTTTTTCCATCTGTGTATATTTTAGTTCATAACTTTTCAATGGTTGGCTCATGAAAGCTATTGAATATTCAATATCTTAATCATTATTTTGTATAAGTATGGCTAATATGGTATGTTTAGAAGAATAACAATAGAAAATGAATTCCTTACTTAAATCAGGAGAAACCAACACTAGAGTTTGAGCTATGGCTACTTTAATATTTTCAAATGCCATCTTACCTTCATCATGACACTTGAATTCTTTCCTCTTTTTCATCATATCAAAAATGTGGTGAGTTAACTCAACAAGGTTAGGAATGAACCTTCTAAGGAAATTAACTTTGCCAAAGAATGAATGTACCCCCTTCTTAAACACAGGCATAGATAGACTTTGAATGGATTTCACCCTTTCTAGATCAATCTTCATTCCTTCCTTTGAGACAATGTGACCAAGAAGTTTCCCTTCAGTCATGGAAAATATTGACTTCTTAGGATTCAAAGAGATCCCATGTTTCCTACATTAGATGAGAACCTCTTCTAAATCAATCATATGATTACCTCTTTTCTTGAAGAAGACTATCAATTCATTAATATATACAATTATACTCTTGTTATTTAGATATGTAAATGCTAGATCCATCACTCAGTGAAAAGTTGTTTTGGCATTAACTAGTCCAAAGGGCACATTTTGATAGGCAAATTTCTCCCATGGTGTTGTAAAAGCCATCTTGTATTGATCTTTATTCCACCACTTTTATCTAATTATATATTGAAAATCTATCTAACATGCACAACATCTCTGAGCTTGTAACTACTTGCAATGTATTATCCATGATGGGCAATAGATAGTTATATTTCAATGAAGTTTGATTGAGATTATAGAAATCAACACTTAAATGTATTTCTAAATTATTCTTTCTTACCAAGGTAATGTTAGCTAACAATGCTAAATGATGAATGGGATAAATGATCTTAACATGAAGTAGCTTCTATATTTTAGTAAATATATTACCTGTGATTGGTAGATTATGATGGCAAAGATTTTACTTGAAAAGTTTTGCTTATGGCTGAAGCAGAATATAATGTTGTACCTCTTTTGGCTAAAAGGTCTTTAGGTCTTTGTAAGACCAAACAACCACATCAATATATTTATTGAGAAGCTTAATGAATGATTCTTTTTCCTCTTGAGATTTTTTTTTCTAATGCTGACCATCTTGGGCTCTTCTTTAGTACCCAAATTAGCTTGTACTTTTGGAGAAGAACTCTCACCATACTCTTTCTTTTTCTTCAGAAACTGATCATGCTTATCAAAAATTTGTTCTAAGGAAATAAACCCTTTAAGAATTTTATTTTCATTTAATTAAATCACCTCTTCATTATCATCATGCTCAAGTTCAATATTACCTATTGTTATCTAGCGTGAAAGTGAACTACTTCCTTCAAAAACATAGTTCTTCAAAATTATCTTATTACTCAAAGAAAGTAGTTATCTTCTTGTCATCCTTAAAGACCTACCACTAATTAACATTGTTTGGAACCCTTGGATGGAAAACCATCTCTACTCTATAGTCACCCTCTTGAAAAAATGTAGGCTACTGATTTGGCATGGGCAGACCTATAGTAACCATAAGATAATCAGCTCTAGAGTTTTGATCATGAGAAATGAAATTGATTGAAAAGGGTATAAAATCAAGTTTTTCACTCAAAACTTGATCATGATAGTGATTTAAATTATCCTTATTTACTTTGTATTGGCCATGAATTTGCCTTACAATCAACTCAACATCATCTTATGCTTTTATAAGTCTCACTCCTTTTTTTTAACTTGTTCTAGTCCTAATAACAATGTTTCATACTCTATTATGTTTCTACTATTTTTAAACATTAGTTTGTAAGAGAAAAAATATACCTCACCATTTGGTGATATCAATACAAACCTAAAACTTGAACTAAAGAAACTATAACTACCATCAAATTTCAACGTTCATATTTTATCGTCTTCTTCTTGTGTCTCTAGTTCTTGCATGTCCTTTTCCAATTCAAGTTAATAGACTCCATGATCTAATTTTTCAAAAAGAATATGTGATCTTGGATCATCTAACTTGGAAACTATATACGTAGATTTCTTCTTAGGTTCAAGTTTCTGATTTACACCTTTGATTGGAATATGAGCATAAGACCAATCCATCTTGACTTTTCCTTCGATATCTTTACAAAAGTTTATACTCAACAACATTCTATAGGAAATAGGAATATCTACTACTAGAATTTTCATTTTAACCCTCTTATCTAGAAAATCTACTAAAACAACTTGAGCATCTTTGATTTGTCCAATCAAGGGAACCTATATTTCCATTAAGTAACATCTCCCTATTGACTTAGTTAGAGTGAGGCCAAGAGCATCAGCTACTTTAGTTGGCATGACATTATTAAAATCTCCATAATCTAGGATATAATTGTTTAACTTGAACCCGTTGATTAAGAGAGATACATAGGATGGCTCTATTCTTTTAGATGTGGAAGCAGATGTGGGAGAGGTAGTTATACCATTATTTTAGAAAGAGACCTATTTAGGAGTAGACAAGATACCTTTTGAAGCATTAGTTGTATTGTTTGATTCTTTACTTTGAACATAATTAACTAGTCTATTTAGATAGGACCTTAAGTATTCAACTTCTGATATTTGAATCTTAGTTTTCTTGATGTGATCAATAATTTCAAAAGAAGGGATGGACATAGATAAAATAGGATTAGCTTCAAAAGTATGAGTAACTAGCTTATAAGGTTGAGAATAAGAAGATGCTACATATTTATCTTCTACAGTAAGAGAAGAGGGTAAAGGACTACCTCTTTTGAGAATGTTAATATCTGACCTAGAGTCTTCTTTCTCTTTCCCTTGTTCCTTACAAAAACTTTCACCAATTTTTTGAATTTGTGATCTTGTACATACTGTAAAAGAGTGACTATGATCATCTTCAAGCATTTATTCATAATTACTTTCTGATTGATATTCAAGGTAGCCTATATTGGAATCACTAGTAGGATCTAAAAAATCATCCTCATCAGTAAATATTTGATCAAAATCAACAGTCAAATGATCTTCATTCATTTTAATGTGATTTTTTGGAGTATCCTTAATTTCTAATCTTTGTGGAGATCTAGTAATATGATTCCAATTTTGATTATTGAAATTACATGTAGGTACATTCCTAAAAGGATCAGAATGAGAACCTTGATAAATTTGCCTTTTAACTTGAAGTAAGTCATTTGCTAATTTCTAAAACAGAGGATCAATAGTGTTTTATGATGTATTCAAAGTAGAAACATCAACCTTGGAAGTTATTTTCTTAATCTTTCCATCCATAATAAGGTCATTTTCAACCTCTGTAGCAATGTTCTAAGTTGTTGCTAAATCAATAAGACATGCTCTACGTAACTAACAACTAACCTTTGGTAATTGAGCATTGATGAAAAATTATTTTTGATTATCATTAGTGGGTTGAGAATCTTGAGGTATTTTGTAAAATAATCTATTAAATTCAGCAATGAAATCCCACATGTGTTCATGTGGTTCTTTTTTAAGCTAAGTCAATTAGGTGAGCAATATGTGTGAGTCTTCAATATCTTTAAACCTTTTTCAAATTGCTCATGCATAGTGACCCAATTGGTTATGGTGTAAAGAGCCAAAATGTAAAACCATTATGCAACTAAATCATGTAAGGTTTCAATGAAGAGTCTAACTAACACATCTTCATGATCAATGCCAATCACTCCATAGGATATAAATAAAGCAACTAAGTGCTCATTTAGACTTTGTTTTTCATCCCCGATGAACTTAAGAAAGTTATTTATTGACCCCTTAGTCAAGTCATGGAGAGGAGGAGTTAAATTCAATGGGCCAATACTTCCCCCCAAGGGATAGGAAATTATTGTGTCATTTTTCTAGGAATAAGGAATTGAGGATTATCAAGCTAGATTATTCTTGAAGAATTATGTTGTAGCTAATTCATAGGAGTTTGTATTCATCTAACAAGCCAAAGACTTGCTCTTCTTGTTCTAGTTTGAGGAAAGAAGCTAAAATTAAATCATTCCTACAGTTGAAAGAAATCGTTAGTTTGGCCTTGAGCTCTTCTTTCCCTAGTGAAAGGTTGATTTTCCAGATTGAAGAACTTATGATTCTCTAAGGATTTGTTTAATTTACTTCAGGCTTATAAATAAAGATATGATAAGTGATTACTTGACATGCAACAACTTAAGATAAACAAAGTGTTTCATTCTCAGTGGAGTCATTAAAAACTATTGGCTAGATAATTTATAGGCTAGCAAAGATACCTAGACAGTCATATAATTAAATCCCCTTAATTTAATGGTGAAACTCTCATATGCTTATGTTTATCTACTCTTACTATTCACATTTTTAGTCTTTTACAATTTATACAAATTATGCATAGGATATACACAAGTTATCTTATTTTTGGGTATTAATTTAATCAAAAAGTTCATGAACCATAACAAAGTGATTTTGAAACAAGTAGCTATTTTAGAGATTATGCAAATAAGTTATTAGAATGTGGAGAATGAAAAGAACTAAAATTCATGAAAAATAAATAAATTATACTTCACAACAAGTAGTTTTTGGCAGATCTTATCATATCTATACAAATAAATAAACGTATAAGATATGATAATTTTTTCAACAAATGATTAAGAAAAAATTGAATTCAAATTAAAATTTAATGATAATATAAAGTTTACCTTTTTAATTCTCATAGAATGTACTAAAAGATCTCCTTGGACATAAAGTTCCTCGGAAACTAACTTTCTTCGTATTCACTTTGAATAAAGTTCATATAAAAACATATAAAAATCTAAACACAGTTTTAGATTGCTTAGTATTTTTATATAATAGTTACAAATCCTTTTTAAAAATTAATCTCCCTTGTATGTAATTATTTTCTCATATTTATACATTTTCATATATCAAATACAATTAAGAAACAACTCCTTGAATTCTCCATGTGCTACGTTAAATTCTAAAAACCATTTATAGGCATCTTCCTTGAATTTCTCATGTGTGGCATACAACGACTGATGACATGTAGCTCTTCTCAATTTTAGTATTTGGATGAAATACAACTTATTTATATGTTTTAGATTAAGGTAAAAGCAGGTTTTGAAGGGGCCCCAAAACCCTATACAGATCAAGAAAGATAGAGCATTACAAACCACCAGGAAAGGCAAACCCACTAAAAAATAGTAACTAAACTAGGTTTTACAGGGACCTGAAACCAACAATATAAACTAGTAAAAGTTCTCCAGGTTTTACAAGGACCTGAAACCTAAACAAAACCAGGCAAAACAACTTGAAAACTAGGTTTTACAAGGACCTAAAACCTCATAAACGGAGACACCAAAGCCCTACTCCAAAAAGAACAGAGCAGGCTCCCAGGTTCAAACTAGCAACCCCAAAAACACAATGTCAAGGGAATTGCTCACAAATGGTAGCCGTCAAAATATTCCTTTTCATGGCATGCCTTCCTCCCTAAGTGCCAACATGGCGTAGGCAGAACCACCATACCCATCATTTTTAATGAGCAGGGCTCCTCCACGACTTAGGGTTTCTCCATTTTTCCCTGAACAGGGTGTCGTGGCTCAACTTATTTGTATGTTCCACTCAACTCACTCAAGTAATTTATTTTTACAAAATAACTTAAATTAATAACATCTATCCAATTTACTTGAGTCTTTCATTTTATACAGCAACTTACTTATAGAGTAACTACTTAAAACAAAATTGCTTCAAATACATTTCTTGAGTCATTTGAAAAGAATAAAAGAAGTTGAAAAGAGAAGTAATAGTAATCACTCTAATTCATGAACTTTTTTTTTGCACTTTTCTCTATAGCTGATGAGTTATGACATCATAAACTAAATGACTGTATCATCTGACTTGGCAGCTGATTACCTTTCCATTTCAAAACTTAGTAGCTCATTTTTTAGATTCTTGTAATAACCTTTAACCCTCTAAAGATTGGGTTCTAGCCTTTTGACATGTTGATGACTTTTTATTAGCTCCTTTATTGATTTCATTGTGAATGGAGTAGTGGCCTCTTTAATTACTTGCTTGAATTCTTGAATTAATTATTCTTGTGTCCTTGGTAATTGTTCTAACCAAACATTCATGAGATATAAAATACAATCCTCTAGATTTATTTTCATGTTGCAAACATCTTCTTATAGAATCTTCATTTCTTCAAGCATTGCTCTAAAAATGAGTATGTGAAAAGATAAGATGTGTTCTTCTTGTTTTGATTTTATCACTGACCCCTATGGAATAATATTTTCTTCATTCAAAATATTTCCACTTAAAGCATTTATTTGTTGAATGTTTTCATGCTACAATTCAGATACACCATTTTCATTTTTAGTCTCCTTCATCATTGTTTTTAGTTGTGCTAATTGATTCTCTAAGTCAGCTAAATTGCTTGAAACCTCATGAAACTATTTTTGTGCAGTTTATATCATTTTATCTATCCATTCATCAACTTATTTAACCTTATCACCATTTTATTCTACCAAAGTAATTATTTGATGATCAATTATATCTCTTGAAAGTAATTATTCTAGGGATTAGATCTTGCCACATTGGTAATTATTTTACACAGCTTAGACATTTGCTCCTTTAGTTTAGCTTTATCATCCTTTTCTATATCAAGACTCTAAAAAAGAGTATTGATAAGAGTCTGTGTGTCTTGATTTAGACCATTTGCATTGAGTTCCCCTATAAATACCTTTGTAATTTTCAAATCTTCTTTAGTGATTTCACTCTTAGACTTACCCTATAGAAGAACTAATATTTTAGCAAATTTTTGACCTGAAGACTCAATTATCAATTTTGAAGTCACTTTGGCACTATTGGGCTTCTTACCCTTATGATAAAGAATTTTAAATTTTTTCAAGTTTATCTCTTCCAAATTTATTTCTTCTTTTGATTCAGGAGCTATTTTTAATGCCAACCATGAGGAGAAAACTGTACTCATGAAAGTAGCTAAATGTATCACCATTTGTTGTTGATTATCTCTCACCACTATCTCTTAAGTATGAACTTCTTTTGTACCCAGAATATATTCTAGATGAACAAAATTGGAATCTTTTTTTTCATCTTTCTCTTTATCTACTTGCTTGATAGGAGTTTCCTATTCTTTTTCTTCTCTAGTGGTTTTATTCTCAAGTTCAATTATTATCCTTTGCTATGATATCTCTTGAGATGCAGTCACCTCTCCAGTAGTTAGCTATTCTAGATATTTTTGGGTAGGAATATTAGAAATGGTGGAATGATCATCAGAAGGAGGTAGAGGTGGAGTAGTAGGTGGAGAAGATGGAGGAATAATAGGAAGAGCATCAGTCTCTTTCTGAGCAGATTTCTTAGGAGGTTTAATGCTAGGAGATTTAGAGGTGGCATGAGTGTGGATGTGTATACATATTTCACTATTGGATGTATGTTCTCTACCAATAATGAAGATGAATATGTGGAAGATGTGGTAGAAATAGAAGTGATAAGAGGAGTGGTGTCTATGGAAGAAACCAAAGGAGATGCAAAAGTAACTAACTAAATTCATACCTTTTCCTTCATGAGAGAGTATGTTTCATTAACATTTTTCTTGAACTTAAAATTATTCATTGGTTATTAACATCCTTATCCTTGCATTATTTTCCTTTTATGACTTACTTGACCAATTTCTATCATTATCAACTCCTGTACACAATAGCCCTTACTGAGCAGCCATGTTGAAGTCATAGCAAGAACCACTAAAATCCTCTCAGCAATAGTCTTTACTTGATTCTTCTTGTAATAAATTTATGGGAGTGGAGCATGATATCCTCCCATTCCATGATAAGAATCGATAATTACTTTTTCATCATCCTCCATGTCTTCAGGAATTGTAGCCAAAATAAAAGAGAGAATTTGTTGAAAAGTCATCTTGTTATTATCTCTTCTTCTCACTTCAAACTCATCTCTACAACTAATCCAATAGTCTTCTAGGGTAGGGATATGCATATATTTAAAAGAAACTATGTTTTATGATATGCCTCTGTAATCAAAATTTTCTCTAGCCTCAAAATATGATTGATTATAGTTATGATACATCTCTATTTATACATTTTTGGCGTTATAAATACTTACATAATGATATTGGCCAATAAAAATAGGAAAAATAACTAAAGAATGGTGTAATTTTGACTAAATATCATGTAATTCCGCTATTTATCTACATAATTCCATTAGAATACATTTATCACTAGGGTACCTTGGTAATTTTACTATAGTCCTTGTGAAACCACCAATTCTAATTTATGTATAATTCAAGAATTGATTAAAAATGCATCCAAAATGGGAAACTGCTTCCCAAGTTGCATCAATTAATCTCTTAGACTTCAAATAAACATTCAATTTACAAATGACTTCATAAAAGAATGCATCATTTACCCTTTTATAGTGCTTGAAGTATTTAGACAAAGTCAATTAAGGGTAGTATTCATAGATTGGATCTGTTTCCATCAGCCCTTTTGTAGTCAGCCTAGAAAAGGTTCCATTAGATGTTGCAGCATATACTAAATATGAATTCATCTTGAAATCAAAAGTTTTCAATACATTACTAAGCTGATGATCAATGTTGTCACATATCATTCTTGACCATTCTATTTGAGCATAACTCTTATTGACTTTAATATCCCTTATGTAAACATACATCCAAGTGGAAAAGTTCTTGGCATTTTTCTCTCCATTGATCCTACACAATAATGTCATGATATCAACTTCTTGGACCAAGTTAGACCTTACTATTTACCTTGGAAACCTTGAGGGATGTTTTTATTTCTTTAGATTAGTATTCATTATCTTGATGCATTTTAGTGTTTTATTCTTCCAGAGATCTTTAGTTTTTTTCATTAATAAGTCTCTCACTTTAGGTATTGCTGGGATCCTCAAAAAATAGTCAAAATATTAAACATCTAATCTAATCAATACATTGCCTATAGTATATTTTACTATCCTAGTGAGAGAATCATAATACTTGGCACATTCTAGAATAAATTTAGGTAGTTGTGTAGAGCTTGGGAAAGTTGTAGCTTACAGGATTCCATTGTTTGTCATTACTTGCATGAGTGGTGTTTTGATTGTAGCTTTATATCTTTCCAACAACTCAATTACAAAACTGTGTCACATGTCAGTGTCATTGATTTATGATACTTTGGATGAAATATAAGACTCAATGGGATATCCCTTGTATTCATAATTCATCCCTACTTCTTTTGACTTCCTAACTCTCTTTGCTTTAGTCTTTCCTTTCCTACTTGGCTCTAGAAATTATTCAAGTGCAAGATTAGAAACTTCTTCAATTAGGGTTACTTCTTCTTCTACTCCTAATATTTTTTTGTGACTAACACTAGAAAGACTTGGTAAATGCTCTTGAAAACTTAGTAATTATTCCTATTGGTTTTAGAAAAGGTTGAGCAACTAAGTTAAATTGTTGTTTTATGTAACAATCCTAAGCAATCTTTAGGTGTTAATAACTTCAAATAGTAGTAAACCTTGAAAACTTCAAGAAACTCATTCTAAGTAACAAGGTGTTGTAATTCCAGGAAGGTCTAGGTTTTTCTCAAGTTTGCAAGGTTTAAGACTCTGAGTGAGTGACAAGAATTTACAACTCTAGGTTTCTTTGGGAAAGTTACTAGGGTTGGAAAACCTGATGAAGCAAAAATAATAAATAGTTGGAACTATGGGTAAGCAATGCCCTTTGGGAAGTCCATGTAACATAAGACTAGTTATCCAAGTTTGAGGTTCTGGGTAAGCACTAAGTCATGAAAATTTTGGGTAGATAATCTAGGTAAATTGCCAAGTATTTTCAAAAAGATTCTATATTTTGGGATTTTGTTTGATATTTTCATATGCAAAGTGTTTCTAAATAATTTACAAGGTTTTAAAAACACCATACATGCAAAAAATTACATTTACAATTGGAAGAAAAACAAGAAATGATAGGAATTTCAAAATGATGCATGAAAATTAACTAGGGATAAAGAAGATATACAAGAAGAATGAGATCATGCAACTAAAGGGGAAATAAAATAAACACCTCTACTTAAAATGGGTTTTGAAGATTTTGTGCCAAAATCGCTCCAGAAGCTCAAATAATATCGCTCAAGATTTGTAGGGGAAGCAAATAGGTTAGAGAATACAAAAGCCAGGTGAGAAATGAGGTGGAATTTTTAATATTTATATTAACATGTGCATTAATGACAACTAAGTGACACATGTGAGGATAGACATGTATGCATTTTGATGATTGTCAGGTTTAATGAATTGATTTTCTTAATTTGGTCTATGAAGTCAAGTAACTCTGTAACCCTTATTTGGTCTAAGCTTATGAAGACTTTAGACTTGAGAACCTTTATAGATTTTACTTATGATTTAATCAAGTGAAGTAATGTATCTTCAAAACCCCAGATTTCTCTAAGTAGTGTTTTTTGAGTTTATGAATTTACTTTACTTTGATTTTATGATTTTGAGAAGTAAAATCATTACAAAACTTTGATTTAATCTGGATGATATAACTTAGGTTTGAGAAGACAAATTACTTCACCTTTTTGAATAAGTAAAGTAACCTAGAGAACCTGAATTGGCCTAGATATGAACCCAAACACTTAGTTTTTTAAAATTTCTTGGAAAGAAGGACACATGGATTTTATGATAATGATCCAAGCAGACATTTTCTAACCTTATGGACTAATTTAAAGCAATTTTGGTAACAAAATAAATTATAGTGAAAACTACTAAAGTTTAAGTCTTATTCAGGGGAATAAGTTTTGACAAGGATAACTAACTCTCATTAGATAAAAGATAAAAATATAAATAAGGGTGACCCAAAATTTCCAAGTGTGAAATTTTGAAGACACCACATATCTTGATTCTCAACATGTGGATAGTCAGCTTCTTCAATGGATGCCCACACATTCCAAAAATCATATAAGAAGATCCTTATCCCTTCCATGGCATGAATAGGAAATTCTTGTCCAAGCTTAACCCCTCATTGGTTTTCATGATTTTTCTCACTTGGTCCAATACTACCTCTCTGAGTTTTGACAAGGATGGACTTTGACAAGGTTGACTAGAGGGTTGAATAGGAACTCTTGAAGGTTGATATTGAGGATATTAGAGGGGAGAGGACATATAAGACTGATCCAAATGAGCCTACTTCTCTTCATAAGATATCACCACATAGTTTGCATTATGAATCATCCTTCTCATCATTGTTATGTCCTCATTCTCACAAGATGACCATTGTTCACCCTCCCAAATTGACCATATGTTCTTGACCAGCTAAAGAACACTCCTTTCCTTTTGTAGAACATGGATAGGAATGACTAGAGAAAACTTCAAACCCTTGCCAATATGCCTTATCAATTTAACATAAAATGATAATGCTTGTTTGACTCCTGACAAGGATGTAACATGGTAATCCTGGTCTTAACAAGGGGAGTTAGAATACTGATTTAAATGTAAAAGAAGCTGACCTTGGTCATATATAGGGGTGGGATGAGGACAAAGGCCATGATAGGGTTGATAGGCTATTTGAGGGCCACTTTAGGGGAACACATTAACATTATTTGCTTGATAAGTAAAAAGCTAAGGTAGAGATTAAACATATTGATCAAAATATGGTTGATTGTACATAGAAAATTACAATTATTAGGCACTTATTTAGGATACTTAAACTAGTTGATGTATGCTCGTAGTAATCATTGATGTTTGAACTCTTACCTCTAAAGGTTGATTGGATGAAGAAAACATCAAAACTATTCACTAGTGAACAATGTAGTAAGACCCACCGAGTGTGCCATAAATGTTATGGCATTAATATACACCCTTGGAGAGAGTTATTTGGGCTCCCTCTGATTAAGCCATAATATTGTAACAACCCCAAGTTATGGGTCACCTAAGGTGGGGCTAAACCTGTGGAGAAGGCTCGTGTCCTTCTTGATGGATCGCCTATACTAAGGTTTACATTCAGAAAAGGGTTAAAATGGGGGAAATGGATCTTAATAAGGCTAAAAGGTGATGCACTAAATAAAAATGGGAAACTCCCATAATATTGAACCCATACTAGATTTCTAGAAGATAATTCTAGCTCACACAACCTTAAAATCAAGCTAATTTCATAAGTATTTCATAGACTACGTTTAGGAAGCAATGAATGCAAACAAAGAGAAGTTCTAAGACTCACTAATATCTTACATCAATGGAAAAAATAACACTAATCTAGACCTACAAATATCTTGAAAACTCCCTAAAAGAGGTCAACAAGGAGGATAATGGATATGGAAGAATTTCCTTCACAAGGCCATCATGCAAAACTCACCAAACACAAATCTAGGGCAAGAAATAGGTAAAGAAATGTTTTACTACTTCAAGGGGTAGTTCTTACAAATTCTTAACAAGGTTTAGCCTAATCAAGATGAGCATATCTTACAATATCTGATAAAGTCCCCTGATACTCCCAAAAATGAGCATCCTTTTATAAATGAGAAATAATGGGTACTATAGATAAAGGAAGAAGAGAGAAGAGGGAGCATGTTAAGAAAAAACAATCAATAAGATACCACCTTTCAATGAATGCTTCACCATGCTTAATCCAATCTAGACTAGCCCTTACTCAACAAGTTAACCTTTATTTACTCTAAAAAGTCTTCAAGTTCTTCTCATTGGCTGAGACATCCACTAGAAGACAAGGTTTTTTTTCATGATGAGTCATGAATAAGTCTTTTGGAGAAAAGATCTTTATGGTTTTGAACAGAATCAACTCTCTAATTACTTTTCCAACCACTAGCTCTCTTTATTTTGATCCTCCACACCATCTCCACTTACTTCATTATGAGGTCAACATCCTTAAATATTTGGGCCTAACAAAGCCATCACCATATCTACTTTGAGCAGAGATAAGTACCTACTTTATCAAAGAAATAGCCATTTCAATAGACAAGACACTTTTCCATAATCAAACATCTGCCCCATTTCAATATCTGAGTATAGGCCTTACTATATATTGAAAACTAATCCAATTATTGGTTTTCCTATAGTCAATATATCGATGCAAAGCCTACAAGTCACATAGCTTCTTTATTGATCTCTATTAGATCTAAATAGACCTATTTTTCCTTTGAACCTTAGGGAAGCCAAAAACTAATTATATGCACATATCTTCTTTAAAGATCAATGGTTACAGTCATGAAACAATACTGCAAACCCAAAAGATGGGCTCTATATATTATAAATCTTTGAACCAGAGGTTGAGACTTAACTTTAGTGGTGATAGAACTTCAAAATTAACAACCCTAATTGCATGATTATGTATGCTTGTGACATTTGACCAAGCTCTAATGGCAACATAGCTCTTTGAAATTTTCATTTGGTTTGACCTAAGTCACATGTTCAACCTCTACTTGAAAACTCATGTCTTCAACTTTTAATATTGATCATTGATATTAATATAGGCTTCATAATCATGACACTTTTTAGCTCCACATTCATCTTCAGGATCCTACTATCAGTCTTGGCTAGTTCCCATGCTTGCACCATTTGGAAACCTCATATTCATTCAATCCCTTTGACTTCTTAGCCTCATACATACCACTGATCTCCTTGGAGTGATTGAATGTGTGTCATTGATCTCCTTCTACTTGATCGAATGTGAACCATTGATCTAGTTAGTCATTATGATCATGACACTTAGAACTATTGTGTTTAATCTTGATATCCTCTAACTTGTTGACCTATCTCACATTGTTGGATCTTAGATGCATGATCTAATGTGCACCATTGGATATTTAAGACCCATTAGCCTTACCAGTTGTCATGTGCTATAGATATTAAAGTCAAGCTACCAAAATCTTGACACTTTTCAGATGTGTTTTCAATGTAGGAACATTTGAATTTAAATGGCTATTTACTATAGCTTAAACTTGATGTCTGCATACACATTCTAGATTATTTGTTCAACTTTGAAGCTTTATATCTTGAGATAGCAATCTCATCAAGATAAAAAGTTTATAGGGGATGTTCAAGGCATGAATAACTTCATGTTTATGTAATATTTTGACTTGAGAGGCTTTCTAAGATAACTTATTAAATGCATAATCAATTTAACCCATTCATTTCTCTATGATGTGTGATGATACTATGGTTCTTCTAGACTTATGCTTGAACTATTATTTGAATCTCCAAGGATCAAATGAACTTTTAAGGCTTATGCAAACCTGATTCATGTTCTTGAATGCTATGATCACCATGAAAACCTACTCTCAAAACTTTTTAAAAACTACACTTTAAGTTTACTTAAAGTGTTTCAAAAGTTTTTCAAATTGTATGTGATATTTTGACCACTCATTCCATCTAAAACTATGTTTAGCTCATCTATCTAGAACTCTATTCAACTCATCCATCCAAGCATAAGCTTTGTATGTGCCAAAATTGGCTAATAATTAGCATAAAAATAATTACAGGTTAGTACCTACATGTTTTTACTTCATCTCATTATGACCTCCTTGAAAAGTATTTATGCTACCATTATAATTTAAGTAGGATTTTCACAAGGCAAGGCAACCTACTAGGTGCACAAACACCTTAACCCTATTCAAAATCCCTTTCACCTTTTAAGATAAGGTTATTTATATCATTATATGAATAAAATATATATCATTTTGTGTGTGTAATATCTATTTAGATATGTAATGATCATTATAATGATTTAATAGATTGTATTAACCATCAACAACATCCCTTTAATGTGTGTGCACTTAACAAGACACCAATCCATTTCATGAATTCATGGTATTTGTCTTAGCCACACCATGTGGTTAAATTCCCATGATTAATACTATTTATATAAATATATATTTAAAATTATAAATCTAATTTTATATTTTTAAATAGATATACTTAATTAGTAAATTAAGTACATATATCCCTTGTTAATGGGTCTTTGGTATTAGTTTGCAACCATATAGGGAAAGATAGGGGAAGATGTATAAATTTGGGGAAAAAAAAACATGACAAACTTGAAAACATAAATTTTTATTTACAAAGGGTGTATGCCTTTTTTTTAAAAATGCACCTATATTTGCTTGGCATGGTGCCAAAGTAAAAGGGATTATACTATTTTTGGGGCAAAGGGCATACACCTTTTTTGGATCAAAAAGGGTGTATGCCAATTATAAAACACAATTTTATCTAGTTCATTTTGAAACTATCAAGTTCATGTTCTTTAAGAAGGAGAATTGGCTTACTCCCTTGTTCAAACTCTTGAACTATAGTATGGAACTGCTACCATAGATCATCTTCTTATTCATGACCATCACACTCATGAACTTATTCATCTTGAGTAGGCATAATTGTATCATCTAAATTATCATCATGTAGTGTCAGACTTTGAAAATCATCATCATCAGGCATATGAATAAGATATTTACCTTTTACAGCTTGTTGAAGAGGACCATAAAGACTTACATGAGAATGTTCATCACCCTCATCATGAATGATGTATTTTCCAAGGCTTTTCCTTTTCATGAAAGGACAGGGATCATACTAATATGTCTTAGAACCATATTCATCTAGGAAGAGATCATAAATACCTTAAATTTTAGAAGATGCTCCATCACCTATGACATGCTCTTCTTATTCATTGATAGTGCAATTCAAATTAGAACTAGTTTCTACATATGGTTCAATGTGGAAATTGGACAATGGTTGTGTCCTTATAGTCACCTTATCTCCATACCTTATTTTTAAATCCAAGAAATGCCAATCATTAGAAACATACCCTCCTATCTTGGTGGTGAAGTCTCTTGATTGGCAAATGGAAAAGTGTGCAGGTATATCTAACACCACTATGTCTTATAAAATTGGAAAACTTCGGTAGTCATGCGATAACACCTTGAAATATTTGATGATACATATTTAATTGGCTAGTGTCCCATCAATATGAAATACTCCTTTGCTATAAGGCTCATATTTTAATCTCAACTTATCTACAACTAGTTTGGGCATAACTGAAGTGCCTTCCCCACTATCCACAATGTAATTATGAACAATCTTGTCTCCCACAAGGAGGGTAATATAGAAATGTGAGAGATTTTCATATTTGGTGAAGGGTTCAACAATATGATTAGGTGAATTTGTGAGGGATACACCACCATTCTTGATTGTTTGGGGACTGATATGGATTTGGGACAACTGCTCTTGAATTAATTCCTTTTGACTAAGTATATGGAGTACTTCTTAAAGGGATATGCTTGTATTTATGTTCTTAAAAGATTCAATTATATTAAAAGGAGAGACACTAACCTTTTATTTCATCCTTGTAGGCAATTATATACCTTGATCTTGAGGTAATGAAGATTGAGTCACCCTTCCCAAGTTCTGATTTTGAAGAGGTGCAGGACTTGTAGAGGTAGTCAAATTAGCATTCATACCTTATTACCTTGAAGGAGGATTATTTGGAGATGCATCCACATATTTAAAATATATCAAATATATTATTTTTGACCTTGTGTTGGCTGAAACTAAGGTTATTTTATCTAAGACAAATCTATCCTCTATTTGAAAGTTTGCAAGGCTCACTCCTTGATTACTATATTCTCCATTTGATTATGCTTGCATAAAGCTTTCATATTTTGTTATCAAGTGAGGAGTGGGACTTTGAGAGGTAGTTAAATTTTGAACCCTTATAGAGGTATTTCAAGCCTTCTCAAAATTTAATGGATAATAAGATTACCCCTAGGTTTGTGGGTTGCCTATAATAGGGGTAAACCTCTAGATTGAAGGGCTAGCTCCCTTGATATGTCTATTGAATCTCATCACCTATACTACTTATCTTGTTTAGATGAAAAGGGATAAATAAAACATGAAATAAACATAATATATTGAGGTGATACACCAAGTTAATTTACAAAATACCACCATGTACTTGTACTATGAAATATGCTTCACAAATTTGACTTCAACATCAAAAGTTTCTCTAACATAAGTATCTAAAACATGAAGGTGATATGCAATACACTTCTCAAGGTGAATGAATAAGAATTTTAATTATAGACACTAATGGTCTACCTTACACTTAGATACATACAAAGAAACTAACTACACTTCATGTGACCTGTTAGAGATCAGACTACTTGCACAAAATATGAAAGAGTAAATTGAACACAAGGATAAATGATTATCACTTGTCATTCAACTATGCACTACTTCACACACTTATAAAATAAAGTTAAGAACTAAAAATTAGTTTTAAATATTTTATTCAAAAGCACATATAGTACTAAAAATAGTAGGGCTTCACCATACTAGTTGTGTATTCTATAAACTTAGCCAAAAGTGGTTACTTATATAAAGAATGGTGAAGAGAGAGAGGGGGGCATAGTAGAAGAAGTTTAACAAGTTTTCTTGAGTTAAAAATATAAAATGAGTTATGATAAATTAAAAATAGACCCAAAATGTCATGTTTCTCACTCCTGAATAAATTCTAACCTTCCAAGTGGCATAGGAGTTACAAATTGGCTCGACACCTTGACTAGCTTCTTGAAAACTACCCTTCTTTGCATGAAAGGAGTGATAAATGGACCTTCCAACCATTAATTCACAATTAATTGATATCATATCACTCATTTAAAAAATTCAAAGCCTTAAAAAATTCCTCTGACCTAACATTAAATCATTCATGTACATAGGTGTCTTGAGACTCTTCATTTCCCGTGCATATCTTGATCCAAGTGACCTAAAACTCAAGTGAATATTAATAAAATAATAATATATCCATTAATGGTCTTAAAATATGTTATAAATCCTAAAAAAAACATTTTGGTTCCTAGAACTAGTCCCAAGAACTTGTTTTACTCCTTAAGCCCTCGTCAGGCCTAGTTTCCTTGTATCCATAAAAACCTATAAACCTCATGGTTTAGGGATTTTTATGGATGATATTTATAAAATAAGAGAATATTATAGGATCCATTATATATTTAATTATCCATGTCAAATTTAAACCCTTGAATCTAGGTGGAAGTCCATCTTTTGTGCCTTTCTCTCTCTTGAATTAGGCCTCAATTAGGCCTCCTTGCTTAGGACCCTATTTTCTTGCTCCAAAATTAATCCACATTTTTTAAATTAAAAAAAATAGTTTTATTCACTTTAACTAGTATATAAAAAACCTCCATTACAATTTTTAGTTCCTAAGATCCTGTGGAAGTATGCAAAACAAGAAATGACCTTGCACCTAGTCTCATTTTGAGACTGTTTGAGATTACCTTGGAAAATGAGCCTAGTTTGAACACCTCCAAAAAATATTATGAAAATTTTTGGACTTTTATAATTATTAAACATCATAACTGACATAATATAATTATTTGGAAATTCTAACCTTCTCAGAACACCTACAAAATACCAAAAACATGTAAAAATAGAGCATTTGTGACAGTCTATACAAGTGACATCAGCATCAAAGTATTTATGTATAACATAATTTCATTAATAAATAACATAAAATATGTTTTAGGATCAAAATATGTCATTGTATGTGCATTTAAGGTCTTTTTCCCTTGACTAGTCACTATCAGGGTTTTATGAGGGTTTAAGACCTGTTTGGGGTCTTAACGATTGTTCATAAAGAATGGATCATCAATTGACCTCATTAAACTTTGAAAAAATTATTTAATTACCTCATAAAATATCCCAAATTTTTAAAATTCCCATGAAAATTTTGAGCTATGGTATGAGCATCTGTAGTTGTTCTTTGGGTGGCATGCTTAGTGTTTCTTGAGCATGAGATAGGTCCAAATTAGGTTTTGGGCCTCAAAACTTCATATAAATACTAGGAGAGGTTTATAAACCTATTAAAGAAATCCCCTTAATTATTATACACTCCTTTTTTGTGCTCATCACTCCTCTGTATGCTCATGGTGTATTAGTTAGGGGTCTTGGAGTTTAGGCTTGTCTCCTCTTTGTTAGCTCTCAAGGGCACTTGAGTTAAAAAATGAGTGTTTATGCTTGTTGAAAGTGTATGGATACATTTTAAATGACCATTGATTTCCCTTATGTCTCTTCATGAATTTTTATTTAATTTTTTATGCTTTTGAGCTTAGATAGACCCCTTGGTCTCATAATTGCCCCTTACCAAAGGAGTGGGCAAGGTCTGAGGCAAAATAGTGTGTATGTCCACTACCTATGTGGACTTAAAATTACCATGAACATATTTTTTTACTAATAAAAACCATTTGAACCAATTTTTAAATCATGATTATGCTTATGTAATCCTCAATGCTTCAATTTCCCTCAAGACTGGTTGGGTTTGTTGGTGACTGTGTGAGAATTAGGCCTAAATTGAGTTCTTATCTTTTTCTCATATTACTATTAGGTATGAGTGTTTCCAATGAGATTTTGATTACATTGTGTAAATCATTCTCAAATTATCTTCATTATCTAGACCTATTCATAGTTCTTTACCTTCCTTAAATCAAGCAAAACCCTCAAAGAACAAGTAGACATGTAGTTTATCTCTTGACTGATTGTGTAAAGACTAAAAACATGTTTGGTCAATCCTAATTTTTCTTATTTTTGTCTCAACACACCCTATGACCTATTTTCAATCTGACGTAGGCCTCAGCATCTCTTTATATCCTTTTTATCCTTCACTTAGGCTTAGGACCATCATATCCTTATGTAGCCTATAGGTGTATTTAGAGGGTCTTGACTGTGTTTTATGAGTTTAGGACCTTATCATTCTCATCAATAATATCCCAAAAAGGCCATGGAATTATTTATATTTCTATTTAAATTTTGATCATCTCTTAATACCTCTATATTCTTTATTTATCCTTGAGACTAGTTTGCTTTATTAGCCACCTATAAGTGTCTTTTAGGATGATTGGTTGCATATTTTTGTGTTTTAGGAGCTTATCATCTACATACCAACATTTTCAATATTCTTGAACATGCCTATAGTCTTTATTGGGTTTAAATAATATTCAAACACCTCTGTCTCTTCTCTTTATCTTGAAGAATGAACTCACCTTGAAATAGGCCTATGGGTGGCCTCTTAGGGTATGACTATATATCAGAGTTTTAAAGACTAATTTATCTCTACACCAGTAGCCATTTCTACTCCCCTCATTGTAAAAACTTTACCCTACACCTTTGAGTCATGGTTGTACATGCTCATTAGGGCTCATAATTGTGTGTTGTGTTAAGCCATCTCCTTCAACATCACTAACCTCATCAATAGTCTATGAACTTATAAAAAGTTACAATTAGGTTCAATTACCTCTCTCACACACCTCTATCAGCTATTGTATTGCACTTTTATCTCACACCTTTCAAGGCATGGTTGTAGGTGCTTGCTAGGGATGTATATAGGAACATATAGTCATGAACCTATTTTCGTCACTTTCCATTGATGCTTGAATATGCCCTAACCAAAAGTAACTCATTAAAATATGTATTCAGAGTTTGAAAACTTATTGTGACACTTTTAGACCATCTTTGCACTTATTCCTTTTGTACATGGTACTATAGTTGGTCTTTAGACTATGAACTTAGTCTCCTTTCTCATCCTTGACCTACAAGTGACCTAGTTGATTCTTAGGGGATTGTATCCTATTTTCATATGAAATGAAGTTGAATATTTTGTCTTACCTTTGTTTTATGTTAGAGACTGATGTCGATCAAAGTCCAAAATGAGGACCTATAGGCCTAGGGCCTATAGGTCACTATTGGACTATTTAGGTCTACAAAGAGACACTTTATTTGAGTTATGGACCTTTCCAAACTTTTCAAACCACTGATCTCTTTATTTCATTAATTATCACTTCTCTAAGACTATATAACATCTAACAATCATCATATCACCTTCAGCTCACCTAATTGGTCTGTACGAACATGTAGGTGTAGTCTCCTAATATGCATAAGGTCTGTGAGTAGAGAATTGGAGTATCCAATAAAATTGAGTAAATTAGTAATTTTATTGAATTATTTAAGGCTATATGAAGGTATTAAGATATGTATTTGGTTCCCCTCATGGTTCTGAACTTCTCCTAAACACTTCATAGTCCCTACAACCGCATATGAAGGAAACACTTGTGATATTTACTAGAAAGTTTGCATTTGGAATCCTATATTCACTTCCAATGATTTAATATCATCTCCAATATCTCACACTATGATGTACCACTAGTAGTTGAACCAATTTGGTAATCAAACCTCTAGTAGACTATTCAAACACAAATTATGTCTCTAAAGAGTAAACACACTTGCAAAATATGGACAAAAACATAACTCAGACAAAATCACTTGAAATCCATGAAATTAAGGTATCTTCCATGAGTTATGAATCATTATAAACCTATGAGAGTGACCACCATGAATACAAAATAGATACTTGTAGCATAATCCACTAATACACCTTATACACCAAGACACTCTTCTTCCAAATGAAATAACCTCATAGAGTTGATTTGGATGATGAAACCATAATTAAAAGTATATTCATGACCTCTAAAAAATTATCTCCAAATATAACCTCCAAGTATAATTAAAAGTATATTCATGACCTCCAAATATGGAAAATGATCTTATGGATCCCAAGAGACACTTTCAAACATTTTTTAACTTAAAACTGATCTTGTAAGGCCATATAAGTGCTTGCAAAGTGTCCTTTTTCCAAGATTAAGCATTAAACTATAGATTTTGTCAGACTCTAACTATTCTTGAACCTTGTATAACCTATTTATGACACTAATTAAGTTGGAGTCTTTTTTAAACATTATCTTCTTGGAATGGTATGTCCAACTCTTCCAAATGAGCCAAAAGGTGGCCAATTTGTGATTTTTTGCATATGAGAATCAAATAAAGGTTAGTGCATGATAATATGACATTAAATACACCTCAATAACCTTTTTATAATTAAATTTAATTATATTATACCTTTTACCATGTTTGACCATTTCAAGATCGTATCGTTAACCATAGGAGTAGACAAGTGAACTGAAGACCAAAACTTGGACAATGTTAGACAAGGGAAAATATGACCATATGGAAATATTAAATACCAATTGAGACCATGACAAAACCATGAAAAAAATTTGACAACCCTATGATGTTTTATCCTAGAGGTGGTTACCAATTTGACTTGAGGTCAAAATTTGGTCAATAACTAGCATGCCATATTATACATCATTTGTAGTTTTTTAAGCGCTTCACATGACACTATCATGCCATAGTATATGCTATATGTAGTTGATTCACCACCTCTCATTGGCATAGAGCTATTTATGTAGGGATTATCTGCTTTACCATATGTATTTGACATAGATTTAATTTTAAAAATAAGTTGTTTATATATGTAGAATAATATTAAGTTTATCTTTTAGTATATGTTTACTTAATTGACTAATATTTGAATTCTTTCATTTTTTGATTATATAGATGATCACTAGTATCTTAGGTACTCATTTGGTTTAGATTATGTTATTGAGGCTATAATTAGCACTTTAGTACCCTACACTTAGGTTGGGAAAGTTATAAATTACATGAAGTTGTTATATATTGTTTAAATATTTTGTATACACCATAATTTTAGTATAGATGGAATAATTTTTCTCTCTTTTTATCGCTATCTTGCTCTCTCTTTATGTACAAAAGGAATAATATTAATTTTTATTTAGCTTAAATTAGGTTTAGTTTTATTTCATTCATATTTTAACTCTTTCTTTGTTTATTTTATACATGATGAGTGATTTTATGGATACCCTACATGGATCATAAAAATGTTTGACTGATGTTGTGGTTTCATCCCAAGGTCCACTATCTACCCAACAATAATTGATTCATAGGTAGGGACTAGTGAGAACACATAATAAAATTGTTTTTTAACTTCAAGTAATTATACTCTACATCATATTTATATGTGTATGCACATCTAGATTTAACTCTCTATATATGCTCCATACGATTTTCCATCATGGATATATTAATGGTCACATAACCCAAGATAATCATTTTGTGGCATGCATTGAGTCTAGAATAACCTTGTTTCAAACTTTTGTACTTCAAAACTCTATCATTTTCCATATATCATTTTAATGCATTAAATTTTTTATTTCATATATTGTGCATGAATAATAGTTTTATGAGGTTTCAAAAGAGACATTTTATCCTTCACATGTTGAGAGGAGAGTTTCTCCCTATAATGACTCATGAAACACCAAAGTTCTACCTCTATGGCAAGGAAACACAATTTATTTGGAGGCAATGAGTAGGAGAGCTAGTTGTTGTGTTATGGGTAGTTTTAGAAATTAATTTATTTTGTATGCCGATATGACCCATATTGTATGTCAATATGGAACACATTGTATGCTTATATGGGACATTTTGTATATGTATATTATTGTCTAAATTATATCTTGATATGTCCTATTTTTTATGTCATCATGACATAATTTGGATACACATGTACATACTATTTAACATATCTAGATGTGAATCATACATTGTTATAATTCTTGTATACATATTTACTTCTTATATTTAATTATTTTTGTTGAACATGATATTGTTACATACATGTCATCCTTCTCAAAATTATTCATAAATGAAGAAGTTTTCAAGAATGGTTTTGTGAATTTCCATAGATACTTCAAATATTTAACTTTCATGAAATTGTTGTACTGATGTTAGAATGAGTAAAATGTAGTTATTTTGTTGTGCACATCTATGTTATGATTGTTGATCTATGTGATGGTTTCTTAGCATTGTAATATATTTCATTAATTAAATATTGGATTAATTATATTATATTAATATACATAAATGACCAAAAGTAATTCAATGGGGCTAAAGGAAACAACCATTAGAAATAGAAATTTCTAGGAAGAGAGAACCAAAGAAATAAATTAGAAAGATGTTTTACTTTTTTATATCATTGGAATAACTTTCAATAATGCAACTTACTATTAATATAATCAATAAATCAATTTATTATAAGAAATACAAATGAATATCATTCTTAAGTATTAAATCTACTTATAAACTATAGAATTTAAAAAAATTCAAACTGTGACACACATAATTAAAAATAATGCATATCAACTCACAACATAATCTTATATTTTCCATAATTATAGAGATATTATGTAATCATAACATGTGCATCTAAATATTAGATTTTACATTATAAGAATCTTCATTAATAAATAATAACCAACTATCATCTTCCTTTATTAAGAGCTCTATCTTAGAAATGTCAATTAATGACATATATAACCATCTATCTCTAACTCTTAATGACATATATAATAAGGGGGAGGCAAAGGAATATGTTTTTTTTTTTTTTTTTTTTGTGTGTGTGTGTGAAATTCCCTTGCATTATACCATGTTTTTGGTCATATGCCTTTTAAAAGACTCTATAATATTTACTTGCTATTTTGGTGGCTTGTGCATGAGTCAAGATGCGTGACCTTGTTATGAGAAAAAAACTTATTTAGTGGAGATACATTCAAATAGGATTAGACTAGATACATTCTCAATTATTTCACCTTCATGTGTAGTCAAAACTTATATGAGGTTATTAAATCTCTTTTTGCATTCTCAATGATAATCTAAAGGATCCATAATTCTTTTAGATTATATTCATATTTCATGGCAATGTGAAATAAAAAAACTAATCCAAATAGAAATGAAGGGCTAACAAAATCCCTATAAACATCTACCAATGAAGACTGGAGACAAATATCATTTAATGTCTCTATCTATTATTGAAGTGGAGGAATCATATATTTTGATTTATTCTATCTATGCATATCTTTTGATTCACTATCCTTCCCTCTCTCTAACCTAAATTTAAATTTTTATTAGTGTGTTTTCCTAAAGTTGGAATTATCTCCTACTAACTTATTTATTTTTATAAATGACTTGGGCACAAGTTAAAAGAGATTTGTGAGGGGTATAGATAATATATAAATGCCTAAAGTTACATGAGTTAGTCCTATGAGCACCCCCTAGAGGTTTCATACCACTCGAGATGAGTGAAACATGGCATCATGTTTTCTCTGACAGCCAAATGTCACTTAAAGAACCAAAAGTTAGTTAATGGGAGGTGTATAATTTAACTCACTATCCTAATCAATGAACCATTTACATGGACATGTATTTATGGGTGTATAAATTGATAAATTACCTCCATATACTCTCCATCAAGCCCTAAGGTTGAAATTTATAATCAGCTAGATGAATCCCTAATGATAAGCTTCTCATCCCTAAATGGGAAAATAGAGTGAAATTTTAGTGCACATTGCAAAGAGATGTGAGGGGTAGAGATGATAAATTAACACCTATAGTTACACAAGTGAGTCCTATGATCACCCTATGGAGGTTTTTATGCCACTCAGGATGAGGGAGACAAAGTTGTGTATTTTTTTCATAGCCAAATGTCTCTTAAGGGACCAAAAATTGGTCAGTGAGAAGTGTATCTTTTGACTTGCTAGCCCAATAAAAAAATATCTATGTGGACACATTTGGATGGTTGTAAAAACACTAAAATTACCCCCTTCCACTCTTCATTAGGTCCTATGGTGTAATTTTGTATTCAATCAAATGAAACCCTAAAGAGAAACTTCTTGTCTTGAAGTGGGAAATAAAGTGAACTTTAGGTGCACATTACAAGAGAACCATAAGGGGTAGATATGTGACATTAGATCCTATAGTTTCATGAATGAGTCCTATAATAACCCCCAAAATTATTATGTGTCACTCAATATGAGGTATATATGGTAGCACATTTTCTCTCATAGCCAAATTTTTCTTAAAGGACCAAAAGTTGGTCAGTATAAGGAGTATCTTTGTATTCACTAGTCCAATCGATAAATTATTTGTAAAAAAATGTTTAGATGGGAATATAAATGTTATAATTGCCTCCATTTATGATTCTTTATGCCCTAGGTTTTAAACTTATAATCAACCATATGAATCTCTCAAGAGAATATTCTCATCATTGAGTGTGCAAATAGATCAAACTTATAACACACAGAATAACTATGAGGGGTAGAGACAAACCATTAGTTCCTATAGTTTTATTTCAAGTCTTATAATCACCCTCTATATGATTCTCTCCCACTTAGGATGAGGGATACATGGTAATGAGTTTTATCTAGTAGCTAAATCTCTCTTAAAAGACCAAAAGTTAGTCAATGGGAGGCATATCTTTTGAATCACTAGCTCACATGACAACTAATATTCATGGATGCATTTATATAGGCATATAAACTATATAATGGCATTTTTATACTCTCCATCAAGCTTCGGTATTGAAATTTTCAAGCGACAGGAGGCATCCCTAAAGAGATGCTTCTCATTTATGAGTGGGAAAATGGATAAAACTTATATCATGCATTGCAAGAGAATGGTGAGGGACAGATATGAGTTGTTAGCTCCTATATTTTCATGGGTCAGTCCTCTAGGCACCCCTCAAATTATTTCATTCCACTCAAGATGAGGGATACATGACAACATATTTTATCTAACAAACCAAATTTATCTTAAGAGACCAAAAGTTAGTCAGTGGGTAGTGTATCTTTTGATAAGTTATCCCAATCGATGAATCATCTTCACTAACACATCCATATGGGAAAATAAACACTAGAATGAAAACCCTCCACTCTTTATTGGGTCCCTAGGTCAAAATTTCTATGGATTTAGAGGCATCCTTGAATATAAATTTCTCATTTCTAATTTGGAAAATGGATCAAACTTTCAATGCAGTTTATAAGAGAACCATTAGGGTTAAATACATGTTGTCAATGCATATAGTTTCATGGGTGATTATTATAATCACCCTCCATAGGATTACATACCACTCAATATGATGGATATATGGTGGTAAATTTTATTTTGCATTCAAATGTCTCTTAAGTGTATAAAAGTTGGATAGTGGGTAGCATATCTTTTGACTCACTAGCCCAATTGATGAACCATCTTCACTGACACATCTGGATGGGTATATAAATGTTTTAATGACAATCCTCTACTCTCCATCAATCCCCAGAGTCAAAATTTATAGGCATTTATAGGCATCCCTAAAGAGAAGCTTCTCATTCCTAAGTGAGAAAATGGAATGAACTTCTTGTGTGCATTATAAGAAAACCATGAGGAGTAGAGATGAGTTTTCAACTCTTATATTTTCATGGATGAGTCTATAAGCACCCTATAGAGGATTATGTGCCATTTGAGATGAGGGAGACATTATGGTTCATTTTATCTCATCTCTAAATGTCTCTTAAAATACCAAAAGTGGGTCAATGGGTAGTGTAACTTTTGACTCACTAGCCTAATCAATAAATCATCTTTATCGACACATTCGGATAGGTATAAATTAATCATCATCATACAATTGTATAGGTGAGGTATTTGATCCCCCTATATGTTCTTTTCCACTTAGGATGAGGCAAAAAAGTATCTACTCAATATGTAAGGTTTTTTGGGCTTCTCTTTTTCTCAACAATATAATTGTATCTTCTCACGGCACCAACCACATGAAGGTGGAAGATCATATATTACCACTAACCTACATAAAATTTGGTATTAATAAATTCAAACATAAATACACACATAATGACAAAATAATTCAAAATTAAAATACACTAAATTAAATAAGTTAACTTTAGTAATTTAAAAAGATATATGCATTGAATACTAACCTTATCAAGTCAATCCAACATACATTTAAGATCAACTCTACTTTTAAGTGTTTTAAGAAACACTTCATGATTGGATTCATGAACTTTCCAAAAACTTTTGTTGTGAGCCTTTCCACAAATATTGATCGTTTGAATATTTGTAGTGATAAATAAATTTGAATAATGAATCACTACCCTATGTGTTTCAAAGACCTCAAATAACCATTCCAATATTCATACTTTGTCTTGTCTACTTCCTTCATTAACCAAAATAATATTTGCACATGAGAATATTTATCTAATCCATGAGCAAAAACATCATTACACCAAGACACAATACTTTTAGCATTGATCAAATTAGTACCATCCTTTTGCTTTCCCTACTATTTTTTAAGGGATATTTTTATACATGCATTTTCACCGTCATATTCCTCTTTTCCATGCCCACCCTCAAATAAAATCCAAAAATGTTGAGCCCTATTATTATTATTATGCATCCTACTTAATCAATAAAACATCTTGAGAATTTTTAAATTATCTTGCACAATTATCTAACCATATGTAATGTGTATAGAACATGATTTATCTTTAACTCATATTTGTATAAAATATCTCAAAAAAAACTTAGACAAACTCTAAAGAATGTGATTTTTCATTTCTCATGTAAAAGTGGTACTCCTTCAAAATATTTATATTGTCTTATGTACTATTAGGTGCATGTTTGAATGTAATATGCATAAAAATTACAACTTAAATTGAATTATAGTATTGGGATTAAACCTCATTGTGTGGTTTTAGTGTGTAGTTTTAATCAAAGTCCTAATTGAAACAATGGTTCCAACTGGGAAGTTGTCCTTGCATAACTTGAATTGAACATCTAACCATTTTTTCTTATGTGTGTCTTTCATATTGGTAGATTATAATGATCTTGAATTGCATCATGAAATTAGATATAGATACTTGGGTCATAACTAACTCACATCTTGATTACTCTTTTCCATCTTTTAATATATACTTTATAGATTTGTACTTATTAAATTCAATTAGTTGCTTTCCAAATTCATGTGGAATTTATTCATGTTAACAGTTGGTAAAATGTGATAAACCACTACAAATGTTACATATTATATCTTAACATTATTTAGGAAAACAAACCTGTCCCTCAGGTCTTTGACAAAAAACACTTGGGATTAACTATCTTCACATTTAAGGTGGGGAAACCACCATACATTCTTGCATAATCTCATTAGTATGTAAAGTATAATTTATATGACAAAAAATATCAAAATGCATAATAAATTCAATGTGGATCCTATAATAACATGTGGTGTATGTTTGATTGCTTTTAATGTAGGCTTGCACATCTCAAATTACCTTTGGCTAATTATCAATTGCCCATTAAATTTTTCAATAATTTTTTTATAAAATTCTATTAGGTCATCTCCAAGAAATATTTTGCATGTGGATCATGGGTTTTTGAACCTTTTATTATTTTAACAACATAGTTTACACTAGATGAGACCCTTGTTTTTTCATGCCAAAACAATTCAATTAAATGTCGTGTACTTTCAATTAACACCTTGGATTTTCATGAGAATATACCACTAGATTCCTAATAATCTGTGAGTAAAGGATCATTAAGTCTTGTTATTATTTTTATGGAGTTTATTAGAGTTTTCCTATACAAATTTAGGGGTGTACTTATTTGACTAAGAAACTGAGCTTTAGATGTTGACTTATTCATTATAGATTTCGTTATTACTTATTTTACGACATTACTCTCTTTTTTTGAGTTTTATTACCTATTACATTAAATGCATTAATTAAATTCTTTACTATTGTATTATTTATTCCCTCTATATTATTTGTTTTTAACCCTAAATTATTCTTCAGAGGGTGCATTTTTTGCATTTTCATTAATTGAACAAATAATTGACATTGTTTTGTATGGCTTTTCTTCTCAAATGCATGGTCACATACACATTGAGCATGAAATTGAGTTGATCTTGTTCAAATTTTACCTTCCATA